>JAPMLY010000271.1:0-5000 GCA_026401115.1 Tetraselmis chui | reverse complement strand
GTGGCGTGCTCGCCTCTCGTCGACCCAACAGTCCTTTTCTCTTCCGTGTAGCGATGTGCAAGCGAGTCATTGCGGCGACCTTTTGAATGCCTTGTGTGTCTGATCTGGCAACTTTTTATGTCGTCCATTGAAATTAAACCGCAATATCATATTTTACAATTGAAATTGAAATTGTTTACAACATGTACCGTATGCGCCGGTTTTACACCAAAAGCCGTATGCGCCGGCTGCTGTCTTTGGGCCCTCCCAACTATGCCATACAGGGAACTTACAAGTTAGGGCTAGACCGTAAACCGCCTAAATCCAACCTCTCCAGGGATGTTCGGGGGTTTTACTCCCCCCCGGGGAGTTGTGCAAGACGAGGCGAGGGCTGCGTGCATTTAGGGTCGTGCGAGGGGGCAATGTGCGGAGGCGCGGCGGGAGGTCGTGCGGGACTTGATGCGGTATATGAGTAGGAGATGATGTAGCCATTGGACCGTATGCGTGTGGAGCTCTGCAAGGATGCGAGACGTGTCGAGGCGTGCTTTGGAGATGAGTTTGTCAGGGGGGTCTGTGCGGGCGGTGAGTAGCAGGGAGGTGAGATTCGTGATGGTAGAGGAGTGCGGTGTACATGTGCGGCTCATGACGATGGGAAGGATGTCTACCACTGTGCTTGGCTAGTGGCTGCGGATGGCGTTTGCAACGTGTGTATTTGGCACGTATGAGGTGAACTGTTTTAGAGAGGTTATTGTCCGTGCAGTACTTCCATTCCCCTATCTGAATCTTTTTGATGGATGCGTAACGTCGGCGACCGTTTGTGTGACCAACGAATCGAGGTTCGAGGAGGCGGATGAAGTCGGCTTTGTGTGCGGGGGGTCGTAGCGCGAGGGCGAGAATCTCACGTGGGAGGACGGCGGGACACGAGGTTAGGGAGTCGGGCGAGAGACCTTCGTCAGCGGCAACAAGGCGGGTGGGCATGTGGGTAGGGTGAAGTGGGTGGCAGTCAAGCGGAGTGTGGGCAGGAGTGGGGGAAGCGAATGATTTGATGGGTTTGTTACCGAAGTATGCAGTGATGGTTTCCTATCGGCCTCCGTTGTGGCGCTCCATTAGGACGAGTAGGAGTTGCAGCGCGCTGTTGTGTCGGTCGTGTCTTAGGCCAGACATTGTGGGGCAGTTACCGGCCAGTGAATTGGCCACATAGTGGGCAGCGCAGGGTGGGGTTATGGGTAAGAAGGCGGGTGTTGTGGACTCCCCACATGAATTCTTGCTTGTGTGTGAACTGGATATTAGTGAGGGTTGAGTGTCTTTTGTGGAAAGAGAAGTCTGCGCCGTCCTCCGCGGCGCGGGCGAGGAGGGCACCGTGTTTGATTGTTTGCGAGAGGGGTGTGTGTGTGTGTTTGGTGTTGCAGGTGTGTGCGTCAGTTTTGAGATTGGTGTATGTGTAGGGTATTGGTCCCCCTAGGGTTTGTGGAATGAGGGTGTATGGCCAGGTCCAGTGGCCTATCGTGACCTCTGAACTTGTGGTGTATGTAGTGTCGGGTGGGTGACCATCCGCGACTTGGTTGGCGAGGGTGTCTGCAAGGTCGTTACCTAGGGAGTGGTTGTGTGCTTTAATTTTCCCTAGGTGTGTACGGATGCCAGCGTCGCAGCGGGTTATAAGGGTGAGAGTGATGGAGTGGAGCGTGTCGCGGTGGGTGTTGTGTTTGTAAGCGGAAGGGCAGTTTAAGTATCCTTGTATGAGGCGGAGGGAGCACGCACTGTCTGTAAGGAGGTGGGTGCGGCCAAGTTGGAGGCCTAGTATGCCAGCTAATATATCTATATCTATGCCAGCTAATTCAGCGCGATTTATTGTGTGCGAGGGAGGTATAGAGCTCACCAGGATTTTAATTCGGGTGTCCGAGGCGGGGTGGGTGGCTGCTGCTCCGAGGGGGGACGAGCCTCCTTTTTTCGAGCCGTCTGTGTAGACAAAGTCCTGCCAATTCCAAGCAAGAGTACCTCTGGTGGGGGGGTATGTTAGTTGCATGCGTTCCGGGAGGGGGTATGTGATGGGGTGAGTTGGGCCTGGGTGGAGGTGGTATATACATGCTGAGTGGGGTGAGTAGGTGTCGAAGAGGTGAGGAGGAGGGGTGGTGATGGCGGGTTTGGGGAGGTGAGTGTCGTAGATAGATTCGAGAGTGTTGTGAAGTGCGGTCATGGCTGTGGGTGACGGGAGGGTGGAGAGTGCGAGGGGGTTGGCGACGAGGTATATGTCGACCATCCATCGTGTGCCGAATGGGGTGGGGGTGGGGTTGCCAGTGTGTTGGTCGGGGGGAAGGAAGGTGTTTGCGTCATTGGGGAGGGTGTAGAGGTGGTGGGTGTATGGGGAGTTGGTGTATTTGGAGTGGCGGTAGGGTGTGTGTTCCCATCGGGGGAGGATGAGGATGGTTGCGCTGGGTGTGTGAGGGGCTGTGAGATGTGCGCTGGTGATTGCGTGTTCCATGGCGCGGCGCATGCATTCGTGGTCGTATTCGGGGTTGGCGATGTTGGGGCCTTGCCATGTGTGTGGGGCATTGCTGCCACTAGAAGAGAAGACTATGTCTTCGGGGTAGAGGGAGTGGTACGTGTTAGAGTGAAGGGATTTATTGAGGGGGTCGGAGTAGAGTTCTGTCTGGATGCGGAATGTGTGGCGGAGAGTTGTGAGTAACACTTCTCTAGTGGCCCACCTATAACGGGTGGTGGTGGCGGGTGTGGGTGAGTGGATTTCTGAGCGGGAACCTAGGCGAGTGAGGAGGTGGCAGACCTCCTCTTCGAACGTATGCTGCGAGAGGTCGGGGCTGTGAGGTGCTACTTTGGTTAGGCTAAGTTGGCAACCTTAGACTAATAGTAGAACCTAATCTCTGGATCTAATTATACAGCGGAGAGAGAATTAATAAGATTGTCTTAGGAACAGGGTTTCTTACAATCTGGGTGTGGCGTAAATCTGGTCTGTACTGGTCTCTTCCGCTCTACCAGTAAGTCCCCGTCTTAAATATCCACACCTCAGGTGTTCTAGAAACAGCCTTAGAACCTGTAGCTTGTGCTGTCTGCTAACTAAACCAAACTATTACTAGTGATACAGATTATCTGAGATTATGTGTACCGTCTATCTTACCTTATCGCACAAGATCTTAGAACTATCTTGAATCGAACTATCGAGAACAGATACTGCTAGTAACTCTGTGCTGTCGAGGGAAAATACGCCGATACAGTTGTACTGCCGTGATGACAATAAAAGAGTCACTGAATATCGCTAAGATACAGGTACCGGGTACCATTTAGAGGAAGTAAATAATGTCAGATACTAGCACTGAGCTAAATGGCTAGGATATGACAGGGGCGGAAGAGTTGGTAGAGGTGGCGGACGCGGGGGCCGTTAAGGGTGGTGACCGCGCGGCCGTCGGGAGTGCAGAGTACGGTGATGTCGTGGAGTGATGGGTGTGCGTGGATGGCGAATTTACCGGTAGGGAGCATGTCGAGGTCGGGGTTGATGGGGTCGTGGTTGAATGTGATTAGGGGGTGTGACCAGGGAGGGGGTCCGGGCTTTGGCAGAATGGGTGTGGTGGAGGGGACAAAGCCGGAGTTAAATGCTGTGAGGGCGGTGGGGCCGGAGGGGGTCTCACTGATGGTGTCGTGTAGTTGTAGGCATGGGGCCCATTGGACTTCGTGGAGGCGGGTGAGGTCGTGTTGTTGGCCGCGAGCACACTATTCGCACTGCCATGTGGCAGGTCCCTGAGCTGGGCGGCATTGGGAGTGTACGGCAAATGCGGGCATGTGCAGCAGGTGGAGGCGGGTTCTAGGTGCAGTGAATCGTGACAAATGGAGCAGTCGGCGGGGGAGGGGGTGGGGAGGCATACCGATGTGGGGGTGGGAGAGATGAGGCGGAAGCCGTCGTCGAGTTGTAACTGAATGTCCCGTTCCGTGAGGTGCTCCGGGGCCCATTCAACCATGTATTGCGTTTGGCCGTATTCTGTGTCCTTGTGTTAGGAAATGATGCGCGTAACGTCCCAAGGGGGGTAGTGGTGGTCTGAGGGGGTGAGGTATTCTGTGTGTGGTGGGTGCGGCGGGGATGGGGTGAGTGGTGCGTGAGGTGTAGATGCCGGACGAGAGGGTGGGGGGTGAGCGAGGGAGGTGTGGGGAGAGGAGGGGAATCCATGAGGGGTGGATAGTGATGGAGGGGGATGCTTGCATGGGGGTGAGCCGTGTGAGGGGGAGGCGGTTGTGGATAGTATCGAGGGGTTCGGTGAGGATTGCGGCGAGGAGGCGGATGGGGACTGAGAGTGGGGTGGTGGACCCCGTGAGTTTGGTGATGGATTTGCAGGATTTGAGGATGAAATAGGATGAGGTGGCTCTGAGGAGGACTTGTGGCCACGTGGTGATGTTATTTTTCCAGAGGGGGGTGAGGTGGGGGAGAAGGGAGGCGTGTGTCTTGCGGGGAGAGAAATCGCAGTAGGCTTGCTTATATGTGTGAGGGTCGGTGATGTGTGTGGCTTTGTCCCGGAGTGAGGCGAGGAGGGCGTTGTCTTGGGTGGTGAAGTGGGCGCGCAGTGTGGAGGCGATAGGGTTGGTGAGGGAGAGTGGAGGGATGTTGTGGAATAGGGTTCCCGCATCGCGCTGAGCTCTGACTAAGCATTTGAGTGTGGTTGGGTGTAACAGGTTGACATGATGGATTCCGAGGGCCAGTGGGAGTACGTGGTGGATAAGGTGCGTATGTGTGCGTGGGCCATGTGGCCTCGATAGCCTGAGTTGTTCATGATTTTATGTAGGTGGCAGACTGTGAGTTGTGCGGCGTGGGCTTTGAGGGAGGGGAGGCCGTAGCCTAGGTCGGAGGGAGGGCGATGGAGGGCGATGCGGGGAAGGTTACGTACCGAGGAGACGGCGGAGCGGAGTGCGCGGCAGATTTGCCCTTCGAGAGTGTCGAGTTGGGAGTCAGTGAAGAGGCCGAGCTGCAGGGTGAAATGTTTGCCGATGAGGAGTCCACGGATGACCCTGATTCTGCGGGATTG
>JAPMLY010000270.1:0-256457 GCA_026401115.1 Tetraselmis chui | reverse complement strand
GATATTTAGGCACTACATTTATCGGATGCATCGATCTTTAAGGCTCGACTTATCAAATGCATCAATATTTAAAGGCCTGACTTATCATATGCGTCGATATTTATAGGCTTGACTTATCAGATGCGTCGATATTTATAGGCTTGACTTATCAGATGCGTCGATATTTATAGGCTTGACTTATCAGATGCGTCGATATTTATAGGCTTGACTTATCATATGCGTCGATATTTATAGGCATGACTTATTAGATGCACCAATCTTTATAGCATCGATTTATCAGATGCACCGATATTTATCCCGGGATTTATCAGATGTATTAATATTTATTTATCGTTTCTACCTTTGTTTCATTCTTCTATCCCGCGCGAGCTTAAATCGAATTGCAATTCGCTTTATATCTACACTGACCATATAAAAATCTAGCAGATGAATGAAAAATTGCAATTCACACACACGTCTAATGTTTTCAAGTCATCGACCATGACGAAAATAAGGAGAAGGTGTTAAAACAGAATTGCATTATCAGTACTATACTCAGAATAAAATGCATCTATGGCCACCGTTGGTTCCGTGATATATCAACGGCCAACACGAGCCGAGAAAGGTTTCATAGATTGACCAATCAGCAACTCGTATGCGTCATAAAAGGGATCATGGTCTCGTTGCCATGCTTGGATAAAACGTGGTGACGAGGTGGAACGGCGCCGATGACGGTCCAGAAAGGGATCATTGGTTACGAAGATTTTGATCGACGGATGCGATGCCTCGCTCTTGGAAAGACCCGGGAAGCGTTTTGTCTGTCTAGTATATTCATAGGTATGTTTTTGAATGTATGAACCGGCGGCAGCTGAAACTCGATGATGTCATTCGCGTGCTTTTCAAGAATGTTGAATGTATAAAATGGATGGTGCTCATGCACTGAAGTAAATATGTGTTGTATAAACTATAAACCGTCTGCCAAGAACAAACACGGAGTAGCCGAGAATATATGAAGATTCGCGTAAGTGGGAAATAATTTTCCGTATAATTATCGGAAAACGCCGATCTCAGTATGTCTATCAGTTTCCGTAGAAAGCGCGGCAGACCCATCAAGCAACTTCCAGGTTTCACACCTACGCTCAAAGCCCAAGGATCCGGTTACGGTCCATTACGCACCCCGCGCAACTTCGCATATCCTGACGCGGGTAAGTCCGAGTATGCCGTCCATGAGATCGTCGCCCATATTCTCAAGAAGGGCGCCGACTTCTACAAGGTGCGGTGGACTGGGCTTGACGAGCGAAGTGACACCACCGAGCCGGTCGCGCATCTATCCGACGATGCGTCAAAGGCGAAGATACAAGCCTACTAGGACGGTCGCGCTGCTTTGGAGCCACCGTCAAAAGCTGTGCGACTCGCCGAGGTGCGCAGTGGGGAGTCCGTTGTCGACGAGGGGGCGTCAACAGACGACACCATTTATCTAGACGGTGACTCGCCTGCGCCAAGACATGCCATAAAGCACTCGAAGATATCTCCAGTGTGGAAGTTTTGCTCTCCGGAGTTTCAAGACATGCACGGCAAGGCAGCGACTATTTGTAATTTCTGCCATGAACAACTATCAGCACCCAACACTACCAATATTTGGAACCACCTTGTAAGACATGATTCGAGTACGTTAGTGAACGCTTCCGTGGACGGTCATAAGGTATTTCGGTCGCGCCCAACTGCGTTTTGTCACCAACCCGCAGGCTTACCGAGCCCTCCCGACGTTATTTATGTCGAACTTGCTTGTGATGATAATACCCTCAACTGCGACGTTCCCGACATGTGCTTGACATAAATGATAAGATTACGATCGCTTTTGTCAAGATTGTTTGCAGCACTTAGGTTCTATTGTATGTGTTGCTGACTTGATGTGCAGGTGTCGGTCGGGAAGATCCTCGGGCAACAGCTCCAACCCGCCAATGGTGCCAAACCTGCCGCCCCTACTAACGTCGTCACCAAGCTCCACCCTGCTTCGAAGAAAGAGTTCGACAGAGCATGTGCCAAGCGGATTGTGAAAAGCTGCCGTCCACATTCAATGCCGGAGGACGACAAGGCTTTTCGTGATTTCATTAGAACCATAACACACGGCCGATACTCCCCTCCGGCTGCTTCCACCGTCAATAAAATCGCCATGGACATCTCTATTGAGTGTCAAAAACAACGGAAGGTACGAACTGGCCTAGTGTTGTATAAAAAATTCAAACCGTTATGCCGTTCAGTTTCTAAAGTGATATAGAGTGCTTGATTATTTGGTCCTCAGGAGGATATTACATGTTTACGTGCGGAGGGCATGTCCGTCGCTCTGGCAGCTGACATCTGGGGCGAGAACGGAATCGCCCTCTTCGCCGTGCTCGCGTATTGGATCGACAATGATTGGGCTTTGCAAGAAAAGCTCATCCTCTGCAGACCCTTCAGTGACGTGAGTTGCCATGCATTTATTGTGAAGGCTGAGAGCTGTGGATTTATTTAAACTCTTTTTTAACATTCAATTGTCGATGCCTATTGTCGGCAGGTTGATCACACTGTTGAGGCAATTAGTTCAGCTTGCAAGGAAACGTTGGCCCGCTTTGGTGTGGGTGAGTACGACCCTGATCAAGGAGTGGATACAGTTGGCCAAGAAGCATTCGGCGTAGTCATCGACGAAGGAAGCAACATGGTGAAGGCATTTCAAGACTTCGAGGGTGGCCCGTGTGTGGATCATCGTCTCTCGAATGCTCTTAAGGATGCTCTAGAGAAGTCAAATGTCTGCGAGATTGTCAAAAAGGTATGCGCACCCAGTATCGTATTGCTTATGTGCTAAATGTTTTGTTTTCTTTAATTGACTTCCTTGCTTGTGACAGGTGAAAGGCATGTCGGCACACCTGCACCGTTCAACCAAAGGATGGAATAAGCTCAAAGACATCATGGTCAGCATGAAGATGAAGGTCAGCAAGCCACCCCGGGCAGTGAAAACTCGCTGGGGCTATATCATTCCCATACTGCAATGGGTAGGTGTCAACAAGGCAGCTCTTCGGAAGTACAACTCATTGGCACCCAAGGACTGTGCCAGCAACGACGATGGAACAACTTTTAAAGACCACCAGATGAGCGACGATGAGATGGCAATCGCATACCACCTGGTAGCGACCCTCTTGCCCTGAACACATGCGTTGTTTTCGCTTCTATTATGATATATTTTATGTCATTCAGTGCGACCCTACAATGCATACATTCTCCTTTCTGTTGTTACGTGAACTGTCTGCTTTCCACCCTTGTGTGTGTGTGTGTGCGCGCGCGCGTGTGTGTTGTCTGTAACTCTTTATCATACATGTTTGCCAATGTTTTGTGCGGCTTTGTTGGTGTTATGTAATTATGTATGCCACTGTTTACAATCATTTTATTCCTGAATCTTGGTTTCTTTTGTCACACAAGCAAAGAAAATAATTTTCGCTGTTATCTATCGACAACCGCCGAACCGCACTCTACGAATATATTTCACTGGATTACAAAACATGTTCCCAATTCATTTGTCTCAACATATCATTGAAAAAATAAAAATGCCAGTTTCGGTTTTGAAATAAAATGGCAACTGCGTATGTTATGAATGTGCCACTGAAAATGCGAAATCACTCAGAGATTGGCAAGCTAAAAAGAGCATAACTTAATATTATTTATTTTGAAACGGCCCTTAAAAACTCATTCCAAACGCAAACGTTATTCGCACTGAAAGTTTGCTCTTCTCCATCGTTCACGGCGCACCTGAGCGAAGCTGCCCGGACTGAAGCAGACGTCCGCGCCGCCAAAGCTCTGCCACAACTCCTCCTCGCCCTCCAACAAAGCCCACTGCCGCCCCAGAATCGCGTTCCCCCGCGCCGACTGAAAGTTGGCCCACACCGAGTGCACCAGCGCCCCCGCCCCCTCCCCCTCCCCCGACCCACCACCGCCCCCGACCCGCCACACGCGCTCCGCCAGCGCGCGCAGCGCGCCCGCCCCTCCCCTCCCCGCTCGGTACTCCTCCTCCGAGCTGTTCCATACCAAAACCACCTGCGCACAGCCGAAGCAACCATTAAATCAGCCGACGGGCAGCAAAGAAGCGCTGTAATTCATGCATTTTTTGACTCGTATAGTCAGACTGAAATGTCAAAAACACGAATATATTAAATGAAGACACAAGAAAAGCAACAATTTTGTAAGAAAATCATGTTTTGATAAAATATCGGAAAGATGAGCTTTTAGTTTTGAGCGTCGACATCATGATTCAAAATATTCCTGTAATCAGCGCATGAAATCGTCATGTAATTGCTGAGTTTATAGGGCTTTTTATTCATATTTCACCTAAATTTCGTTAATTGTGAATCCGGCGAAAACCGTAATTGAGACGAGATTTGGGAAGCAGTCAATTATTGTCCCTTTCTCCGGATTGAAACAAAATTAGCACAATGATATAAAACACAATTCGTCCGCAAATGATGCAGATTCAGTATTCATTAAATGAACTGTCACGTACAGGTACATGCATCAAATACAACATTGCCTAATAAATGAATCCTCCAGCTAGCTTACCAATGTGGTCACTCGTAATTAGACTGAATGTCTGTTATCGCGTAACGAAATTTGATCAGGCAGAAATAGCATAAATAAAGAATGTAGATTACAGACGAACGGCAGCTCGGATGGTGCGTCTCCTGACCTGCACCGCCGCAAGCGGGTCGTCCTGCGCGCGCAACTCCTTCCCCACCCCAGCGCGCGCTGTCGCTGTGAGCTGCAGGTAGCGGAGCTTCCCTCCTCCGCCCACCTCATCATATGCCTCTGTGCCTAGCTCCCGAGCCACCTGGCACACAACAACGATACACGATAACGAAATTTGCTCACCCCCGCACTCTTATTTGGACTACCATGTCAGTTTACAGGTGCTGTGTTCCTAGTCGGGGGGCATTGAGGTGGGTTTCCAACCCACCGCTGTGATCAGCCGTACAGCCTGATTAATCCGAGGATGGTGAACCACGCAGCGCGGGATCTCCACAACCTGGTGCGTTCCCCGTCGAAAGAGGCCCACGGTTAGCGCGCCGTTCTCGTCAACACGGACAGCCAGACGCGCCCGACACCGCCACTCGCCCGCCGTCCCAAACGACACCCTGAAGCCCTCCATCCCCCGAGAAGCAAAGAAAGTATCTGTGTACCAGGATTACCCAGTCAGAGACGGCAGTGATGTATGAACGTGGCGAGGGCATGGTCCACCTGCTCGGCCTTCCTCCTCACCTGCCAGCTGGCGAACCGGCGGACTGTGCAGCTGCTGCGACATACTGCACCCCGAGCAGTCGTTGAAGTGGACACAGTTCAACGACGCGTTGTCTACTAGGTCATTCGCCCCACCCAAGATATCCCCAGTATTTCGTCGTTTTTGCCGTGGCGTCTTCCGTGGGGGATCCCGCTTGGCTTGCTTCGTTCCCGGCGCGCCTCGGCTGTTTCCTTTCCAACCGCCGCCACTACCACCGCCGTTCCTCTCGCGCCGTTTGCTCGCCGTTGCATTTGCGACGACAGGAAAACGCGGACGAGTGCTACACAAGCGTAATACAGCAGCGTCCATGGCTTCCCGCTAATCCCCTGTAGGAGCTCGTGCACAGCTGCGTCGGTGCTGTTGATGGAGAGAGGGATGTGGTGGAGTGGCGCCTGCTCGGCAGGCGGAAAATTGTATGCGACAATGACATGATGATCGAAGAAATGTTATTTTATTTATGATACATAACCGTACCTGTACCCGTAGGGATAGTGCCTCTGGGGAATTTTTAATCTCATCTGTTTGGAAAGTTACCATATTTATTGTAATCCATTTCTACGATGCATATACAAACGCGGCGCGACAAAGTATTTGATTATAATAATAATGGTCACTGATGAGGCACTTCGTCCGCTCCGGATAATGTGATCTATACAGGATTACAATTCATGATATACACACTTTGACACTTTGACAGGAGAAAGGCCGAAGGGTACGGTACGGGTGCATCAGTACAGTATTATGATAGATATGGGCGGCGGCGGTCGACTGTGTAGTATTTTTTTGGTTACAAGAAGAACAAGATGAGCACGGACAGGGAAAGCGGGAGGGGAAACAAAAGGGCAAGAGTGACAAGAGGATCACGGAATCCAAAGCATGGCAAAAGGAAAGCACTAAATTGTGCACAGTCTTAGCAGAATAAACAAAGGAAACTCCTAGGCCACGCCCAGAATGCAACACGTGGAGGCGACAAGCGGCGCCTCACGCGCCGCTCGAGGAAGCACTGGGACGCTTACGGCCCATGGCGCGGGTGAAGAGCGTTGTGGCACGAGAAGGCATCCCAGCCGAGGAAGAAGCGGCCTCCACGCCGTCCACAGCGGCGGACAAACCGCGCAAGACGTTGTCCGCGTGAGCAACATGGACGGCGAGAGAGACCTTTCGACGCCATGAGGCCAACAACTTGCCTACATGCATCCCTTTAGATGCGGCAGCTTGCTTGGCTAGCTCCGTCAAGAAAGCCGTGGCGTGGCCGCCGAGAGTACCAAATTCCGTGACTGCAAAGGGATGAAACGGATGTCGGGGCGACTCCTCACCCCCTGCGAGTACTTGTCGAACTTGGTCATCTCAGCATGGCGGAGAGCGACTTCGGGTGACGAGGGGCTAGTAACGCCGAACAAACCGGAAACTGTGGCATGAAGGGCAAGTTTTGAGCCTCGGATGCCGTGATAGTGCAAGATACCCACATCCGCGGGGAGGCCGTCGTTACCGTTGGGGACGAGTTGAACTAACATCGTGGGATCTGTGAGAGCCTCGACGTCAACCCCGAGTGCGCCACGAACCTCGGAAATTATTTCCGCAAGGGCCGTCACTAACCAAGAGTGAGCGGTGTGGGCCGAAGCATCTCCGCCGCATCGAGCCAAATGGTCCGCAAAAGCAGCGGCCCACGCATCGTCCGACATGTCAACACCCGCTGACGAGAATGCACCCCGCATAGCTTGAACCGAGAGATGGCAAGAAGCACAAGCAGTGAGGGAGCGTACAGTAGAGAGGATGCGGGATGAGGGTAGGCCGAAGATGCGACAGACCGCGATGCGGAGAACTACGTCGTAGTGCTCAGGAAACTTGTCACGGAGCTCGCCGAGGCGACCCGAAGTAGGCGGGTCCGAAGCCAAAAACGCAAGGGCGCCGTGGCCGAGACGAGATACAAAACGCCTAGACTCCGGACGAGCGCGGTTGGAAACCGTGGGAGCGAGCTTCGCGAAGCGAAGCAAGTTGACGCGCTCACTGATGTCGGCTTGTAGCTTTAGAAAGATGTCCGTGGCAAACGCAGAAAGGGGTACGAGAAAGGGTAGGCCATCAAGGGACCGAGCAATCTGCTCGTTGTTTGATCGGGGTTTGGCTACGCAGCCTGCGCGAGCCACCGTTGGACGTTGCGGGGGAAGCATCACTAAGGCTGTGGCTATCAAGGGTTCGGACTCGGCGAGAGCGTGAGAACCGCAAGCAGCATCTAAGCGCGCCCACGACGAAGCGAGTTCTAACGACCACATGGGTTCGTTGTCGCCGTCGTCTCCGTCCGGTGTATCATGCCTTCGGGGCACCGTTGTGGTCATAGCAGTCGCTAACCGTCCATACATGGTCGGCTCCATCTGGACTTCGTCTTGGGAATCCCCGCGCACGCGAGCATCTTGTGTTGTAAGGAAACGGATAGCTAATCCCACTGCCAAAGCGGCCGCTCCGACATGGGTTGCACCCGCCAAGGCAACCAAGTCCCCCACCCCCATGCCTCCGGAACGTATGGGAAGAGGCATCTCGGAGCGAGTGTTGCGGGGTAGGCTAGCTGAAGGAAGGCCCAATATCTCAGCCGCCACGTCTAGGGTGGCATTGTCAGCGCGCTCGAGGAAGGCCACGACGGTGTCACCGTAGCCCTCGCCCCTGCCAAGACCCCGGGGGACTGTGCGGGCAATGTGTCCGCAGCGGCGGTTGCAATGTTGATGGATACGAAGTGCAGTGTGAGAGTGCCGGTGAGCCGCTAGAACCCTTAGACGTTCGCCGTAGGCCTCATACTTATTTAAGGCCGTTTCGAACACGTCTCGAGCAAAATCGGATGTACCCATTTGCCCCCCCCAATATTTTCGTCCATTTCCGTGGAGATATTTACTCCCCGCATTATGTGGCCGTTGGGTAAGTTATCGACAGTATCACAGACACCCAAAGGGGAATACATACAGTTTTGGCGGATGGTTAATGTGAGGCCTACGCCAGCATACGCCCCCGGCATAGCGTCACCAATAGCCAGGAGAGACGCAAGGGGTCCCAAGAAGTGACCACCATCAGAATAATCGTAGACGACGGATTCGTTCGGGGCAACCGTAGCCAACTGGTTGTATACCCGGGACGCAAGTATTGCGAAGAATATGGCCCCGAGAACGTTACCTTGATGGACGCCACGGGTACTCGGGATACGCATAGCCGGAACATGGGCATTTGATTTGCTAACAACTCCTCAAACAAGGGACGCCACAAGAACTCGTTGAACGCGTTGGATGCGTCGCCTTGCATGTCCGCCCAGTCCGGTGAAGCGTCAAGCGCGGCTCAAACCATGAATTATACGATCTCAACCTCGCCGCGGACGCCGACCCCAAAATTGGTGCCGAGGAGCCAACCATTGAGACACTTCGTCACCAATTACGGCGAGAAGCGCACGATTCGCGAAACGAACTAAAACGGAGCCAATTCCAATCGGGCGCAACGTTCCCTTTTAGTCGCGAAGCTGTTGCTCTTGTGCGCGTCGTTGCTCGGGATCAAGCTTGTCTAGCGGGATAAGTGTGGCGGAGGCAAGGAATGAGGCAACGCATGGTGGAACCTGCATTCACGATGGCTTCGGCTAAACCGGTGAGATTGCAAGGGGAACCCAACGCGCGAAGAGTTTCGAACCTCCAACCGTCGACGTTAGGACTAGACTTTCGAGGGCATCTAGCAACGACCTCCATAATATCAACATCCGAAGCACGGAGTTTGATACGAGGGGGGAGAAGGGATCCGGCAACACGTCCGCGAGGTCGTCATCGTCTTGTGGGTGCAACCGTGATAATTCCTCGTGCACCCCACGACCACTTGCAACGGGGTTGGAGCTTAGGGCCTCCACATCACGACGGTACTCCCCAACCGCAGCTAGACTAGCCGCCCGGTTGGTGACCTTGGCCGAGACGCCGTTATGAAAGGGTTGTGAAGGGGAGATGGGATCGGTACCGGCCCTCGAAAGTGAGGTAGGTGGCGGTGCCCGCCCGTTGGTAAGGGATGCGTGAGCGCGAGAGGCGGAAAACAACGTATCGAGATCTCCTTACGTCCGAAGCGATTGTCATGGTAATCAGCGACCGGGTCATGGGGCAGATGTCCCGCAGAAGTGAAACAGCCATGGGGCGCGAAACTAAGCGCGGAAATAAAAGCAACGCCGCCCAAGCCGCTTCCGCGGAAGCCCCTTGAGTGGCCCTACTGCGGAACGACAAAGCGCAACCGACAAGCTCCTCGAAGACCGGCTTGACGAGGCGTACCACCGAAGGGGAGACGCCGTTCGAGGACGTACTAGATCGGAAGGAAAGGAGGTAGGACTCGAAGAAGGCTTTGGAGTTCTCCCCACCAGTGGCCCCATGGTCAAGGCATCATTGGACGGGGGCAAGGACTGGGGATGCGGCGGGGACGGCCGACCGCGCGGAA
Organism: Tetraselmis chui; assembly: GCA_026401115.1. Lineage (NCBI taxonomy): Eukaryota > Viridiplantae > Chlorophyta > Chlorodendrophyceae > Chlorodendrales > Chlorodendraceae > Tetraselmis > Tetraselmis chui. Next base: position 246,745 of record JAPMLY010000270.1, on the reverse strand, counting down.
GCGAAGCACCGCATGCCGGCGGTTGAGAGGGCGTAGTATTGCGGTGAAGGCAAGAATGTTAATGTCTACTAAGGCCACCGCTCTGAAATTATCGTCCGCAAAAAGTGCACGGCGCGACCAGGTGGCGATCGGCATCCACAACTGGGCAATTGTTGGGTGCGAAAGTGCACGTTGTCCCTCGGGAATTTAGATGGGCGCATAACGCTTGAAGAGTCGGAAACGACGCAAAGCAAGCAACGCACCGCAATGGAGCGGGGGAGCGCATTGTGGGAGCGGCGGGTAAAAACCGAGACGGAGTATTGCCAGGTCGTAAGGCAGGCAAAGGCGCTGGAGCATTAGGTGATGATGTCGGAAGGTCACCCGGGGTGGGGGCCATAGGGCACGTCCCGGCCCCACCGCCGGGCGACCGGCCTAAAGTGGCGGTGGAGGAGGCCGATGACTATGTCCCGCCCGGGTCGCGGCGGCGGCCATCCGGGGTGGCACGTGTGTCGCGTCCTAGAATAAGTAGAGCACGCGGGGTCGAAGAGGGGGGGAGTATGTGGCTTGAACTATACCGGAAGTCGCCCGAGGTGGCGCTGTGGCGTGCCTTGGAGGGAAGATTCGCCGCCGACGTGGTGGGCTCCTGGATGCCGGTCTAAGGGTCCGAATCAGAGATCGATTAATGATCAGTAATCGATGCATCGGCGTATTTTGCAATTAATCAATTATCGATATTTAGGCACTACATTTATCGGATGCATCGATCTTTAAGGCTCGACTTATCAAATGCATCAATATTTAAAGGCCTGACTTATCATATGCGTCGATATTTATAGGCTTGACTTATCAGATGCGTCGATATTTATAGGCTTGACTTATCAGATGCGTCGATATTTATAGGCTTGACTTATCAGATGCGTCGATATTTATAGGCTTGACTTATCATATGCGTCGATATTTATAGGCATGACTTATTAGATGCACCAATCTTTATAGCATCGATTTATCAGATGCACCGATATTTATCCCGGGATTTATCAGATGTATTAATATTTATTTATCGTTTCTACCTTTGTTTCATTCTTCTATCCCGCGCGAGCTTAAATCGAATTGCAATTCGCTTTATATCTACACTGACCATATAAAAATCTAGCAGATGAATGAAAAATTGCAATTCACACACACGTCTAATGTTTTCAAGTCATCGACCATGACGAAAATAAGGAGAAGGTGTTAAAACAGAATTGCATTATCAGTACTATACTCAGAATAAAATGCATCTATGGCCACCGTTGGTTCCGTGATATATCAACGGCCAACACGAGCCGAGAAAGGTTTCATAGATTGACCAATCAGCAACTCGTATGCGTCATAAAAGGGATCATGGTCTCGTTGCCATGCTTGGATAAAACGTGGTGACGAGGTGGAACGGCGCCGATGACGGTCCAGAAAGGGATCATTGGTTACGAAGATTTTGATCGACGGATGCGATGCCTCGCTCTTGGAAAGACCCGGGAAGCGTTTTGTCTGTCTAGTATATTCATAGGTATGTTTTTGAATGTATGAACCGGCGGCAGCTGAAACTCGATGATGTCATTCGCGTGCTTTTCAAGAATGTTGAATGTATAAAATGGATGGTGCTCATGCACTGAAGTAAATATGTGTTGTATAAACTATAAACCGTCTGCCAAGAACAAACACGGAGTAGCCGAGAATATATGAAGATTCGCGTAAGTGGGAAATAATTTTCCGTATAATTATCGGAAAACGCCGATCTCAGTATGTCTATCAGTTTCCGTAGAAAGCGCGGCAGACCCATCAAGCAACTTCCAGGTTTCACACCTACGCTCAAAGCCCAAGGATCCGGTTACGGTCCATTACGCACCCCGCGCAACTTCGCATATCCTGACGCGGGTAAGTCCGAGTATGCCGTCCATGAGATCGTCGCCCATATTCTCAAGAAGGGCGCCGACTTCTACAAGGTGCGGTGGACTGGGCTTGACGAGCGAAGTGACACCACCGAGCCGGTCGCGCATCTATCCGACGATGCGTCAAAGGCGAAGATACAAGCCTACTAGGACGGTCGCGCTGCTTTGGAGCCACCGTCAAAAGCTGTGCGACTCGCCGAGGTGCGCAGTGGGGAGTCCGTTGTCGACGAGGGGGCGTCAACAGACGACACCATTTATCTAGACGGTGACTCGCCTGCGCCAAGACATGCCATAAAGCACTCGAAGATATCTCCAGTGTGGAAGTTTTGCTCTCCGGAGTTTCAAGACATGCACGGCAAGGCAGCGACTATTTGTAATTTCTGCCATGAACAACTATCAGCACCCAACACTACCAATATTTGGAACCACCTTGTAAGACATGATTCGAGTACGTTAGTGAACGCTTCCGTGGACGGTCATAAGGTATTTCGGTCGCGCCCAACTGCGTTTTGTCACCAACCCGCAGGCTTACCGAGCCCTCCCGACGTTATTTATGTCGAACTTGCTTGTGATGATAATACCCTCAACTGCGACGTTCCCGACATGTGCTTGACATAAATGATAAGATTACGATCGCTTTTGTCAAGATTGTTTGCAGCACTTAGGTTCTATTGTATGTGTTGCTGACTTGATGTGCAGGTGTCGGTCGGGAAGATCCTCGGGCAACAGCTCCAACCCGCCAATGGTGCCAAACCTGCCGCCCCTACTAACGTCGTCACCAAGCTCCACCCTGCTTCGAAGAAAGAGTTCGACAGAGCATGTGCCAAGCGGATTGTGAAAAGCTGCCGTCCACATTCAATGCCGGAGGACGACAAGGCTTTTCGTGATTTCATTAGAACCATAACACACGGCCGATACTCCCCTCCGGCTGCTTCCACCGTCAATAAAATCGCCATGGACATCTCTATTGAGTGTCAAAAACAACGGAAGGTACGAACTGGCCTAGTGTTGTATAAAAAATTCAAACCGTTATGCCGTTCAGTTTCTAAAGTGATATAGAGTGCTTGATTATTTGGTCCTCAGGAGGATATTACATGTTTACGTGCGGAGGGCATGTCCGTCGCTCTGGCAGCTGACATCTGGGGCGAGAACGGAATCGCCCTCTTCGCCGTGCTCGCGTATTGGATCGACAATGATTGGGCTTTGCAAGAAAAGCTCATCCTCTGCAGACCCTTCAGTGACGTGAGTTGCCATGCATTTATTGTGAAGGCTGAGAGCTGTGGATTTATTTAAACTCTTTTTTAACATTCAATTGTCGATGCCTATTGTCGGCAGGTTGATCACACTGTTGAGGCAATTAGTTCAGCTTGCAAGGAAACGTTGGCCCGCTTTGGTGTGGGTGAGTACGACCCTGATCAAGGAGTGGATACAGTTGGCCAAGAAGCATTCGGCGTAGTCATCGACGAAGGAAGCAACATGGTGAAGGCATTTCAAGACTTCGAGGGTGGCCCGTGTGTGGATCATCGTCTCTCGAATGCTCTTAAGGATGCTCTAGAGAAGTCAAATGTCTGCGAGATTGTCAAAAAGGTATGCGCACCCAGTATCGTATTGCTTATGTGCTAAATGTTTTGTTTTCTTTAATTGACTTCCTTGCTTGTGACAGGTGAAAGGCATGTCGGCACACCTGCACCGTTCAACCAAAGGATGGAATAAGCTCAAAGACATCATGGTCAGCATGAAGATGAAGGTCAGCAAGCCACCCCGGGCAGTGAAAACTCGCTGGGGCTATATCATTCCCATACTGCAATGGGTAGGTGTCAACAAGGCAGCTCTTCGGAAGTACAACTCATTGGCACCCAAGGACTGTGCCAGCAACGACGATGGAACAACTTTTAAAGACCACCAGATGAGCGACGATGAGATGGCAATCGCATACCACCTGGTAGCGACCCTCTTGCCCTGAACACATGCGTTGTTTTCGCTTCTATTATGATATATTTTATGTCATTCAGTGCGACCCTACAATGCATACATTCTCCTTTCTGTTGTTACGTGAACTGTCTGCTTTCCACCCTTGTGTGTGTGTGTGTGCGCGCGCGCGTGTGTGTTGTCTGTAACTCTTTATCATACATGTTTGCCAATGTTTTGTGCGGCTTTGTTGGTGTTATGTAATTATGTATGCCACTGTTTACAATCATTTTATTCCTGAATCTTGGTTTCTTTTGTCGGCGCTCATAGGGAGTGTCCCTTGGGCCCGTGACACAGATGTTGAAAGTGATGGAATCCACCTCGGTGCCTACGCTTTCAAGTGTTTTGCCAATGTTTGGACTATTGGTAGCAAGATTGAGCGACAATGCGAATGCCGTCGCTGTGATCGACGACGAGGTGCACCGTGTGAAGGTAACATGAGCTGTATCCTCACAATCCCTAGTAAATTGAATTATTTATATTCATTTAATTTCCTATAACTATGTTCATGTTATAACAGTGGCTCGACTTGAATGAGGACGTTGTTATATGCCGGAAACTTCTGAGAGAAGCCGTGGATCGCCGATTGCTTAATATTCCCAGCCATTACGAAGAATACATCATGATTGCTTGCGCACTTGACCCAAGGTAAAATGACCCCCATGCAGTGTATTAAATCGATGATTATATTTGAATTAATTCAGGCAATCAACCATAAGCTTTCTTATGATAACTTATTGTTTTTGTCACTTGCTGATAATATAATGATAACACTTCTTCTGTTAATCACGAGTGCTATGGCTTGATGCAGGTGGAAAAACTTTAATTTTTCTGGGGCAAATCGTCAAATGAAGGCGAAAGCATACAGGTTTCTTCGAGGAGCGTTCAAAGACGATTGGGCTCCTGGTCCGGAAGTCCTAGACCATGCCATTTTAGCACGCCCTCGCCATGTTGGAGCTTTGAAGAAGGTGAAGCTATCTGGAGTTGCGGGTATGCTGCAATTGATGTCGTCGGCCGAGGACGAGGACATGTCTGGTCCGGCGACCGTGGAGTCAACCGAGACGGATTCTCCGGCGGTGGTTGAGCGCAAGCAACTTTTGGAAGTGGTGGAGTATCTTCGGCTTCCACAGGTCCCAGCTCATTGCGACGATGGGCGCGATTTTGACTTGTGTATGTGGTGGAAGTCCCACGCACAGATGTTCCCTCACCTACACAACATGGCACGGACTCATCATGCACTCCCTGCTTCATCCGCCGGCGTGGAGCGTCTGTTTTCCGCTGCAGGTAGGATGCATGATGACCTCAAGAAGAACACGTCTGAGTCAACTTTGGAGAGCTCTTTGATGGTCTTCAAGAACACTTGAGCCAGATTTAGTAACCCCGCCCCTTTCATGTGGCTTGACTTCATTCTCATCACGAACTTCTAAATATTAGGCTGGTCCCACGTCATTGATCATCCAACCTCCTTGAACCCCGGTATGTAATTTCATTTTTTCATATCTTTTGTTTCGTTCCGTAAGAAGCACTTACAATCTCTCCACTACTCTCATTGCATTGTATTTGCATCGTGTGTGTGTGTGTGTGTGTGTGTGTGTTTGTGTGTGTGTTTGTGTGTGTGTGTGTGTGTTGCTTGTCTGCGTGAACTGTTCCTCGAGAGGATACAACGTGAAATGAGTTCCTAGAAAGCGGTCATCTTCTGGGATACTTGTCTGGCAACGAACGATTTTGGGATACCTATGTGGCAGCGCATCATTTTGGGACACTTCCTTGGCACCACATGGTCCAGCTATTCGTAACCATGGTCCGGACTATGAGCAACTTGGCAATGCATCGTTTTGGCACCACAATGAGAGATGGCAATGGGAGCTATCTCGCCCGTCAGTCTACTTTTATTGTTAGACCTTCTCTCTACTGAGTTTGAGCGATTATATCTTATTCCTATAACCCTAATGATCCAAGACACGACAACATGTAGTGGGCAGGGTAAAACCCACGTTGAATGTGTTGCGCTGGGTGAGGGGTTTGTAGCACATTTTTTTGCTGGGTTGTATGGGGATAGAATGTAATTTACGTACGTATTCTTGAACAATGCGACATGTCTCCCAACGTGCACAAGGGTCTCAGCCTTGAAGAGCAATTGCATTGTGCCCTCGTCCCCATTCACGACAGTATGATCTTTGTTGTGAGTTGGACGGTACTGCAATGAAACAATGGTTGACTTATCAGATGCACATAACTTTTTTATGAGTTTCTTCAATCTAGTACTTATTTTCGATTTATAAGATAGCTCATCTTTAGCGCTTGAATTATCAGGTGCATTGATCTTTAGTGTCCGAAATATCAGATGCATTGATCTTTTGTGCCGCGATTTATCATATGCATTGATATTTTAGAGGTTGAATTATCAGATGCATTGATATTTTAGAGGTTGAATTATCAGATGCATTGATAATTAGGGCATGACTTATCAGGTGCATCAATCTTTACGTGAATGAAAATCAGATCTAGTGATGCGATTTTTTATACAATATATCGATTCTCGATCTTTATTCACTGAATTGATCAAGATTCTCGATCTTTAAGCTTGAAATAATCATGATTCTCGATCTTTAAATTTGAATTAATCATGATTCTCGATCTTTATGCTCTCAATTTCGATTCGGACCCTTATGCCGGTCCTTCGCGCCTCTAATCTCGCGTTGCTTGTAGTGGGGAGCCTTGGAGGCCGCGATGGAAATGCTCAAGAGTACAGCAAAAAGCTATTTGGTGCCCGTGTACCAGTCGCCGCAAGAGTCGAATGAAAACTCCGTCATACAACGTTGTACATTAGTGGTGCGGCATGCAGTAAAGGATGACCTTGCAAATAGCGGACGCCAAGGACGGGTAGTGATTAGAATAAAGCTAGCGTGCTGAGAGAAGTTTTGAAGTTGTAGTACACGTACAAGGGTAGCGATGACGCGTGCCGATGCCTTGAGCCTTGTTGGAGGGGGATGACCACACGCGGGCGAAAGTTGCAGCGGTACATGTAGCGGCCAACGATCTCGAGGATGCCGAGAATAGGGGCGGTACGGGCAGTTGTACCCGGTCGCGGGTCGAGCGACGAAAGATCCCGGGAGGGTCACGCTGGTGATGGTAAAATAAAACGCACCGGAGCCGCTGACGGCGAGTGACCGCGGACGATAAAAAAGAAAAGTGTGTGTATGGGGACCGCGCGATGCCACGGCGTAGGAGAGCGCCAAGACGGAAGCAAACACGAATAGGCGGGCAGGCGTCACGCTCACCGCTACCAAGCTCCGTGCTCGCGGGCTCCCAACCCAAGCTCAGCCGCACATGCGCATGCGGCGGCGGCGGCGAGATGTAGATGTCGACTGTGTAGTAGTACGGATACAATTTGTTCAATTAAACGTGATGCAGTGATAATTAGAAGGCCGATTTTTAAGTGAACTTTGCCACCATCCGCGAAAGTGGAGTGTGGAAACTACACACAGATGAGGAGAAAATAGAACGGGCCTACTACCCCACATGTATCGAATTTGAAATTGTATTACAACAAGATCGGCAAATCGGACCACAGTTGTCTAACGGCCATCAAATACTTTGCCATGAAGGACACTTAGGAGGACGACTGCGCCGGGTACTCTTCGACCATGTACACCTATTGACACACCTCTCTCCCACGTGTGTTTGCCGACGTGTGGCGGTTGGCCTTCAGCAAGCGAACTACATACACAAACATGTTCCATTCTGTCCGTCGCTATTGTCTCTGTAGGTGGAAGTGCGGATGGACCACCTACAAAAAAATCGGACCAAAAAGTCCGACGCGGCTTGCCGACGAATCAAAACGTACCAAATGAACCGGCAGATAATTTCGTGCATTAGTCATCGTACCGTCGGATATGAGTTTTCCGCTATTCGCAACGCTTTTCCTCATTTGCAGCCATAAGACACGTACTAATATTGATAAAATTAATATAACCGCGATTGACGTTTCATATCTATGTGTTATCGCCCATATTTCCGATACTGTGTGATGTAGACATACTTACTTACATTTCTTTCTTATTTACCAATATGAAGAAAATAAAAATCCACTGCTCCTCCCCCCTACCCCTCCCTTGACCAACCCCTCCTATCTCTCATTTCCCCACTTACCTCCCTCTCACCCCCGTTCTCTCTCTCAATTTCGCATGCGTACCCCCCCCTCTCTCTCTCTCTTTCTCTCTCTCTCTCTCTCTCTCTCTCTCTCTCTCTCTCTCTCTCTCTCTCTCTCTCTCTCTCTCTCTCTCTCTCTCTCTCTATCTCTCTCTCTCCCCCCCCCTCGCTCTCTCTATCTCTCTCTACATCTCTCTCTCTCTCTCTCTCTCTCTCTCTCTCTCTCTCTCTATTGAACACGGTGCATGGTTCGAGAAAGGAAGCAAGATAATAGTGCGGTTGCAGTGACCCCCATCTTGACAGATGGCCTGGTGGTGGTGACTATTCGAGACATGAGCGCAATGCGCTCGCTGTAAGAAGGAGTGGGGGTAACAAGTCTAACCGGAAGTGGTTACTATTCTAAGCTACAAGTGCCTATTCAGTACCCGCAGCAACGGGCAACTAGCTAAAATTTTCGTGAGCCCACACCATTCCTTCCAATGACAGCAAAACCCTATCAGCACCCGCGTTTGACGAAGGCCAAAGCTGGCTTCGCAACCTACGTTGTCCACCTGCGAGTGGTCGAGGCAAGGGAAGTTGCGGATGCTAGGAGAGCGGCACGGGAGAAGGAGTTGCGGGAAGAGGACGAATACCTGCATAAGAGGAACGAGCGGCTGCGGGTGATGGTCGTGCGTGAGGGGCGGGAGCACCTTAAACAGAATATGCAGTACTCCCCCAGACGCCCAACCGGGACCCCATGTTCAACGGCCAAGACAAGGCAGCGAGTGTAAAACATGCCATGGAGTTGTCTGAGGTACCGGCCCCAGCAAGATCATTTTGTCAATATAATGCACTGACCACAGATTGTTTCGGGCCATTTGGTGCAATATCATCCACCAAGCGTCGCCGAAAGTAGGCAATAATGACATGTAAACATTTGTATTACATTATTTTGACTCGCCCCTTGCCTTTTTCACTGCGCGGGGCTCATTAAAGTTGTGGGCGGGGCATGGTTTTGAGTTTGCTTTCGGTCTGCTCGTGGACCTCCCTCTTGGCCTTTGATACATGCCAGGTGCATGAGACATGCTTGCCGGTGTGCCGCACCCGTTGCCTGCGTGATGATTGGGCTCGCATATTCATCAGCATGTGCACTCGGGTGAGCACAATCTGAGACACGTTCCCCCTCCTTGCTGAGCGTTTCCGAGCAAAACATTTAGTCATTTGGTGCATTGCCTCGGCTCCTTGGCTGCTGCACCATTTCATCAAGCCACCCCATTCTCTCAAATATCGGCCATGTGACACGCCATCATAATATGGGCATGTAAACAGTCTCGTGAGTGTCAGTGGCCACCTCCAAATATGCAGCCATAAGCACAGCACCTAGATTGTCGAGCTCTTGCGCATGTGCTTTCACAGCCACAGGGTCATTGACGTCGCATCCTCTAGTGACATCGTCATTGAAGAGAAAAAACGCCTCCCAAACTGCAAGTGCCTCTGCGTAGACACCTTCATTGATCTCGCCATTGCCATGGCCTTTGATGACGATCTCTATGATAGTCTGAAAATTGTCAAGAAGCAGTCCGCATGTCGATCCCGGCCAGCTCTCCGCAAAAACTTTCAACTTTTTTACACCCTTCTTTGTTTGGAGATATACATCGTCACTGATGATCGGTGACAAACATTCGTGTCACCACTGCCCAACCTCTTTCAACTGCTCTTAGTCACAATTCCCTTGCACGGTATGCAGAAATATCTGCGGCACCACCCTCACTAGGTTGTGCAGGATGTGGGCGATGTAGAACAGGACACTGGGCATGGGCATGAAGGGTTGGCGGCCTCTGCACTGACCGAAGTGCTAATGTTGCAGCTATTGGCGATTGGACTTGCTAATGCCCTCCGTAGATGGCGTCTCACTAGTCGCAGTGATGGTACAAGCAGAACTTGTCATGCAACATAGTCGATTAGCAACACACACACACACACACACAATGCAATTCGTAATTGAGTGCCATAGAAACGTACCTGGAGTAGGTAAAACATAGTCACAATCTTAGACTACGTGTGCCATTTGTGTCACTTCCTGAACCGTTCGCATATCACTCCACCAAAACCACCCCAAGCTGACTTGGTCCTAAATAGGCGTTCCTTCCTTGCCTTGTAATATATGCACGGGTACTTTGAAGAGCATCCACACAGCCCCATCCATCCGTTCAGCAGCTGAAGGTATCCACCCATGCATGATTGCACAGCGTGGTCTCTCCCGTCCACCATAATGCCTTCAGCTTCCAAGTTCCGTATCACCTCCGGAACTCCCGGGCAGCTCCGCATGGTGTCCTCGTAGCAACCATAACGGAGGTAGAAAGAGCAAGGCAGGTTGTTCTCCACAGAGTTGACGAGGAAGCCCTGCTTGCCCTTTACACCTACCACTCAGCTGTCATCATATACAATCTGTGCATACAGTTGATGACGTGAAATGCAACTTCAGTATAGGGATTTCAATTTGTCAATTTGTATGCGACTATACATATCGTCATTACACAAACCATCACACCTTCAGTACCACCACTGTCCCATTTGTTCTTGTGGCATTAAAGATGCCGGAAGCATCAGTAATCACTTGCACCCGCAAAGCCTCCCCATGCTGAATTTGTCCTTCCTTCAGCAATCTCCGTGCACGTTGCTGCCACACTAGTGATAGATCCAGTGTTGAGGACACCATGTCTACAGATGATTGCAGCCCCACATCACTAAACTCTTCCACTTGTCTGTCTAGCATTGTAGCTACGGCTGGCCACTTGCACATGTGAGCCCCATCCATGGAACACTAATCTTACCATATCCTCCATTCCATCCGCATCCCACTTGTGCGTCGTGAGGTTTATCAATTCTTCATATGCATCTTGTGACAGCCTCAGGTAGGTGAAGCTGCAGCCCGTTTTGCTCCCCCAGCTCTCTTATGGCATGCATTGCACGTTCCTCTGCCTCTTTGAACACATGCTTATTTTGCTTAGATTGCAATATAGCAATTAGGAGCTCCGGGTAGTTCGCTAGCAAGGCAGACCGTATAAGCCGTAGTGTGTGTGTGTGCTGCTCGAACTACGACAGGCTACCCAGCGAGGTCCTCCTCCTCACGCAGGTCGACGCGTCCGTGCTCTCCCTCCCCACTGCGATCGCCCGCTTCTTCCTCGATGTCACCAAATACATGCTGCCCGCCGTCGTCGTTGTCGACAACATGAGTCAGGCACTGCTCCAGCTTATCTTTACGTCTTACATACCTTCGCATTGTCGCGCGATTGGCTGCATGTCGGAGTTTGTACGACAACCCGCTGGGTCTTTCTCGCTGCTGAGACCTGCGATGCGGCACTTCCTCAGCGTCGTCGCCGCTGCTGTCCTCTACGTCGCAGCGACCACCACCGGTATTGTGATGTTCTTCCGTTGCGTCCTCACGATCAGCGTCAAACATCGCTTTTCCTTTCGGCCGTGACACTTCCTTCTCAACCTTTCGACGCTTGATTTCTGCCTCGACGCGTTCCCGGTCCGCCGCCGACAGTTGCGACCGCATGTCTTTCTCAGAGTCCTTTTGGCTGTCGACCATTCCCCGCCAATATCTCTCCGCCTCCTCCGCACTTACTACCTCTTGCGGAGCTGGCTGACTTGAAACTGCAAATTTTGCACGGCTGTTGCTGTACGGACTCTCGCACGGACATGGTCAGTGCTTGATGAGTTAGTGAGGGCGCCGCTCCTACCGTCCTACGCGCTACTGCTCTCCCGCCGCGCTTTCGCTCCCCTACTCCAGCATAGTACCACGCGGTTTACTTGATGCAAGTGACACGTCTGTATCCGTCACGAGCTCCCTCGCCGTCCATCTCTCTGCCGCTCGCTGCTTTATTTTAGACTTAAAGCCGCATGTCATTCTCGCTTTCGTTGTGTTTGTGCGAATCAACTGTTGTGTCACCGGTAACGCGACATGCCGATAAATATTGTAACAATGGCGACACCCATCGCGCATATTAAGCACCACCCGCGACAAGTATGGCTACCACGAGGGCGCACATGGCGTTCTCACGGCTTGTGCACGACCCTAAGTATGCGATGAGGGGTTTGTGGGGCGTTTGGAGGTGACAAAAACAGCTTTCGGTGTGTCACAATGGGCGCGTTCGTTAAAATGTCTGAAAAAGCACCCGAAAACTGCGCTGTGCATGCTTGTCAAGGACATCAGTGAGGTATTGGGGTTCGTTGATGGAGATCGTACGGGCGGTGCGGTCACGGGTGCTGGGCATGCCGATGATGTGCTGGAGGTCGCCAAGGTCCTTTGTTTTGAAGTGCGTGCCTAGGGCAGACTTGAACCGGGACATCAGGGAGGTGGGGTGGGGTTGTTGCACACGAGGGAAAGGCCGTCGACATAGATGCCTATCATGGCAAAGACACCATCTAAGCGGTAGATTTAAATGCACGGGTCGGACTTACACTGTGTCCACCCTTGGAGAAGCAACGAGTCGCGGAGGAAGTCGTTGAACTCACCGGGGGGGCTGCCTAAGGCAATAGAGACATCGTCGGAGATGGCAGACCTTGGAGTTCCGTCTGAGAAACCAAAGGGCTGTTTGAAATAAACATCCTCTTTCATGGGGGCGTATAACAATGCGGTGTCGATGTCAAGTTGGAAGAGGTCAATGTGGCGGTTAGCCTCTGAAAGCTAAACGCTAGCACAAATCTGTTCTAGTCTGTCTAGTTCTGTTGTTGCAAGATGGCAAATGATGTTGTCGAGAGGCAATTGATGAGAGATGTTTCACTGCTGTACTTAGGCAGTAGATGTTGTAAGTGAACAAAGGAATTGTTAAAAGGTTCTGTCACCTCCCTCTACTACACTGGGCTTAAATAGGTTTCAGCCCAGACTAGTTACGCCTGCAAGCTTCGCTTACGTGTCAGGCGTTAGTGTTGCTCAACCGTCGTCATCTGTCCTCGAGACGCGGCCAGCCTAGCATTGGGTTTCACGACGCGGCTCCTTTTGCATCGAAGAGCTCGCTTTGGCGCGTCATCTGGCTGGTTAGATTAATTATGCATATCTGTACGTACCGGGAGGTACTGGTCATACTCTAGCATCAGCACCATTATAATATTGCAGTAGCGACGTACCCACGAGTATACGTCCGTCCTGTGGAAAAGCACGAATTGGAATCCGTAACGAGTACCTGTACAATGTCCTGCAATGTACTGTTGCAGGACTGTACTCGTCACACTCGTACCCTCCCCCTCTTGACAGATCAATGAGGCCGCCGCGAGGCAGACCTCCGTGGTTCTTGGCTCCTTTACTGAAGCAGTAACTGGGACTCAAGAATGCGCGCTGGGAAAGCGTGCATGAAGTCAATGTACGCCTGAGTCTGGGCGAACTTGCGCCATTGGGGCGTCTCCAAGAATTCTTGTAACGCAATTGTTCGATGCACCTCGTTCAATCGGTGCCAGACAGGTGGAATGTCGTCATCACTGAAGTGTGTCATGAAGAGCAGATATTTGCCTCGTCGTCCAGGTAGCGACTTGATGCACACAGCAGAGATGTGCGACACGTCAAACTCCTCGTCGTCTCCTTCAGGTACAGTTACCGGGACAGCTGGTCGTAGCGGAGCGGTAGAGCAGGGTCGTAAGTTGTTAACATGGAACACATGATGTAAGCGTACTGTCGCTGGTAGTTTCAATCTGTAACTGTGTTTTCCAATCTGCTCCTCCACTGAAAAAGGGCCGAGCTGTCTGTCTCTGAGTTTCCGGTTCGGTTGTCCTCGCAGAAAAAGATTTGTTGTGACGACTGACACCTTGTCTCCCTTAGCGAAGTGTGGCGCTGTAGACGGTTCTGTGCGCGCTTGCATCTCGTCCTTATGTAGCTGTAACACTGAGCGTACCAGGGTGTGCACTTCCTGTAACAATCTCAACCGTTCTGTTGCGTCTTGCGAAATTGGAATCGACGGTCGCATGCTGAAGAGCAGGTCAGGAGGCTCCTCAGGAGAAAAACCAAAGTTAGCCTCGAACGGTGTGTGCTCAATTCCGAGTGCACGCGAAGCGTTGTACGCAAACTCCACTTGCGGTAGAAGTGTCGACCAATCAGAGCCATCATAGCAACAGAAGCAACGAAGAAGCTGCTGAAACGTACTGTTCACGCGCTCTGTCAATCCGTCTGTTTCTGGGTGTCGGCTGGAAGACATGTTCAGACGCGTTCCAAGGCGTCTCCAGAGTGTCTGCCAGAAAGCGCTGACAAATTTTGGGTCGCGGTCGCTGATTAGCACACGGGGAAGTCCATGTAAGCGATAGACTCCCTGTAAAAACAAAGTGGCAGTTTCTTCGGCAGTAATCGACTCTGTACATGGCAGAAAATGGGCCATTCGAGTTAGATGGTCTACCACAATCAGCACACTGTTAAAGCCGTTGCTTTCAGGCAAGTGTGTCAGGTAGTCAAGACCAATCGTGTGCCACGGTCTGGGTGGAACAGGCAATGGGTAAAGAGTCGCAGCCATCTGCGGTCGAATCTTCGCTCGTCGGCACACGACGCAGCGTTCACAAAAATCTTTCACGTCTTGGCGGATTCGTTTCCACCAGAATCTGTCGAGTGCTTTAGCAAGAGTGCTAGCAACTCCTCTGTGACCAGCTGACGAACTTTCGTGCAGCTCTGTGATCAATCTCAGTCGGAGCTCAGAGTTCTGTGGAATACAGAGGCGATTGAGACGCCAAAAGTACCCGTCTCTGGCTTCTATCCGGCTGTCTCTTGTCCACTCACCATCGTCCCCATAAAACGAATCTTGTGAGAACCCCTCGCGAATGAGATTAGCGAACTCAGGGCTCAGCTGCAGCGCGTCAACAGTAAGCGAATTTAACTGTGCGTCTTCAAACAGCAGCTGGGACTTCCGTCGTAATTCTCGATCTGACGGAACCTCGCCATCCCAAAATAAGGGTACTGTGGCCTGAGGTACGAAGTCTGGACGCCGGCTTAACGGGTCGGCTTCGTTCAGAGCTCCCTTGCGATATGCAAGTGTCATCGAGCCCACAAACGGTTGCAAATCCCGCAGGTATCTTGCTTGCCGCTTGTTCAGCCTGTTGTTCGGTTGCCTGAGCAGATGTCGCAGTGTGTCGTGGTCTGTTACGACAAGGAACTTAGAACAGCCTTCAAGATAGCACCTCCAATGCTTGACAGCTTCGCATACGGCCAAAGCTTCTAAGTCGTACGCAGAGTAAGTGTTACCACGCTCAGCTGGATTCAGCTTGCGCGCCCAGTAAGAGACTGGTTGAAGACCGCCTCCTTGGTCTTGCAACAGGACTGCTGCAATCCCCACTGTTGAAGCATCTGTAGCCACGGTGAACGTCGCGTCCGAGCCGACCTCCGGAAGGATCAGGCATGGCGCGGAAATGAGCCGTAACTTGAGAGTCTCGAAGGCTTCCAAACAGGCAGGCGTCAGCGTAACCTTCTGTGGCTGGGACTTCCGCAGTAAGTCCGTCAATGGAGCCGTAAGGTCGCTAAAATGGTGTATAAATCTGGCATAGAAGTTGCAGAACTGTACGAAACTGCGAACTTCCTTCTGCGTCTTGGGCACTGGCCAGTCTGCAACGGCCTCGACTTTCTTTGTGGAAACCGAAATTTTTCCGGCTGACACAGTGTAGCCCAGATACTCCATTTCTTGCAATCCGAAGAAGCATTTCTTAAGGCGTAATTTCAGCCCTTCCTCCTTGAATCGCTGTAGCACTAGACGTAGGTGCTCCAGGTGTTCTGCCAGAGTTCGACTGTAGATACAGACGTCATCCAGGTAGACTGTCACGAACTTATGTAAAAAGTCGCGAAGAATGTCGTTCATCATCCTTTGAAATGTAGCTGGTGCATTGCACAGCCCAAACGGCATGGCGACCCATTCCATTAAGCCATCAGGGGTCTGAAAAGCCGTCTTGTGAACGTCCTGATCACGCACTCGAACTTGCCAGAATCCAGAAGCGAGGTCGAGGTGTGTGTAAAAATTCGCGTCCTTAAGTTCGTCCAGAGTGTCGTCCACACGTGGTAACGGGTAAGCATCTTTACGCGTAACCTCGTTAAGACCACGGTAGTCAATGCACAGACGTAGTGAGCCATCAGCTTTTCGCACAAAAAGAATTGGCGAGCCGAACTCACTGTAGCTGGGGCGTACTAAACCAGCTTCCACTGCGTCTTTGAGCTGTCGATTAAGCTCAGCGCGCTCTGCGGGTGACAATCTGTTCAAACGTTGGCGTCGCATTGGGCCAATTGTTTCAATGGGATGATCCCACTGTCGGCTTACATGTGGAGAGTCGACAGGTTGCAGTAACTCCGGGAAGTCATCGAAGAGTAACGACCGGAAGTTGTCACGTTGTTCTGCTGTCAGCTCCTCTCCAGTGTGGAAGTCTGTCGATTGTTCGGCAGCTGACGTGAGTTCAATGACGTAAAAATCAGCATGACGTCCCCTGCTGCGGCGCGTCTTGCGCATAAGCTTCTGAACTTTCGTAGACGACAGGAGTAGACACTCAGGGCGTCGTTCTTCGAGGGTAGTCTCCACAGCTGTGCCATCCATTAGTGTAAAAATTCTGGTTGTACCAAATTGTAAAGAGGCATGTTCGTCATCAAGCCATGGTAAACCCAGATTAAATCAGCTGTGCGTAAATCACGTAAGACGTTGAAAGTCCGTTGAAACTCGTGTCGAGCCAGCTCAAAAGTGATGTCACAGACTGTCGTAGAAGTCACTCGTTGTCCGTTAGCGAGTCGAACTGGAGTCTTACTTGCAGACTTCCGAGTCTGTAAAGCAAAGCGTCGTACAAAGTCCTCTGACACAAAATCAAGTGTCGCAGCGCAGTCCACTAATCCAGAAATTTGGTGTCCGCCATCAGGAGTTTTCACAGTCAGCTCAGTTCGAATTAACGGGCGAGCTTCCGTGAGGTCAGTCAGTAGTGCTGTAGCTGGCGAGGAAAATTGTTGCAGCGTAGCGATGGACTGTTCCGAGTCGTCTGTTGGTACATGTACCGAGTCGGGTTGATCAGGTGCTGTAGGTTCTGGTGAGTCGTTAAACGCACAATCTGCGTCGACTAACCACAGCTGTACATGCCAAGGGGCTGGAGCAACCACCTCCTGTTGCGCTGGGTTCTCCAGTGACTGACGTGTAAAAAGCTGTGTCCTTGCTGGGAATTCTTGATAAAGTTTCCAGTGCTTAGTCACCTGAGTAAATTTCGCCCACTTCGGTAGTACAAATACAGCCATCGTAGATGTCGGAGATGTTCGACGACAATCCTCAAAATGCTGCGCAATCTGCTCAGCTAACTCCCAGGGTGGGTTGATGAACACCCGTTCTCCTGACAAATCTCTGTCTAGAATCGAGTCACTCGGCGAACAGTGAGGTAAGTCACCGTGCGAGTTAAGACCTTCATCATCAGCACATCCCTCCAACGTGAAGTTGAATTGTGCATGCAGAGGGTCAAAGACTGAGTCAACCAGTTTCCAATCAACTGAACGTCTGGTTACAGGTTTACGACTCTGTCTCTGCTTAGTCTGACGACGACGACCTGCTACTTGCGTTACATGTGTCGCAACTGTAGTCGATGGAGATGCCGAAGGTGTTTCGACGACCTCTGTCGCTAACAGTGTCTCAGAATGAACAGTAGATGTAGCCGGCTGCTCCAGTTCATTTGTAGAACAGCCTTGCCACCATCATTGCTTCTTAGGTTGCATCGGTGCCTTGCCTTTGAACTCCGGACATTGGAACAAACGGTGTCCCTTCTTGTGGCACTTGAAGCAGAGTCCTTCGTCCATGTGTCGCTTACGTTCCTCAGCTGTCATCGCATTTGCGAGTGTGTTAAAATCTTCGCGGCCAGATGTCTGACCACGTCCACCATTGTTGCCACCACGACCACCATTGTTGCCACCTCCACGTCCACGTCCGCGGCCACGTCCACGGCCACCTTTGTTACGTTTCCAGACGTTAGCGGCCTCCTCGAGAGGGTCATCAAAGTTGCGCTTACGTGAAGGCTGGGCAGATGGTCCAGCAGCAGACTTTGTATTGCCGAGTTCCGGCGAGTCTGTCACGACGTCATTCAAAAAGTTTTGCAGCTCCACCAGCGTAGTCTGGTATCCCTGCCGAGCTCGGTGTGACTTAGCCAGGTTCTTGAGCGCTTCGTTCGCTAGGCCATTAATGAAGCGTACACACTGTACCTCAGCTGTCAGGTGTTGACGAGACCGACGTAAGTAGTCGTTGTACTGTTTAGTGAAAACCGCGTAACTCATCGTGCTGCTCTGCGTAAAGCTTAGCAAAGCGTTAATTGCGTCGTCCTGAATGTTCGGAAGAAACGTCGACTTGCGTAACTCCGTAACAAGCTCGTTGTACGTAGATGGAATTGGAGGCTGATTTTTCCGGTTCAACCACCACCCACCCAGGTGTCCAGAAAACTGTGAAGTAACCCAGAACACTGCGTCGTACGAGTCAGCTGTAATCCCAAGCATAACAAAACGCTGAGGCTGTGCTTCAAGCCAATCCTCCAGTACATGAGGTACCTGACCATTCTGGTACGGTGAAGTAATAGCAGCCTTACGCTGAGTCTCCGTGAGGGTCACAGATAGTCCAGCCAAGTTGTGGGTAGGCATCGGCATTCCCACTCGTAAATCCGTAGGTCCTTCACCAGTCAGTCGATTAATGTGTCCGCGAATCAGAAGCCATACGATTGCTCGATAAAAAGATTCCCATTGAGTCACGTAACCAAAGTGAAGTAACTCACTCTTGTGCTTCTCAGCACGAAGTAACCCCTTCTGTGAGGGCGTAAGTGTCAGACCGTCAATGTTGATGGTTTCCGGGACGACGTAGGTGCCATCCGGATTAACGGTCGACTGTGCCAAAACAGCCTGCTCGACCTGAGCAGGTGTACGTAAGTTGTTCGTAGCAAACAGGACAAGAATAGAAGCCGAGTACACGTAGACAAGCTGTCGTCCTTGAGGTAGTGCAACGTTAACAAGTTCACCACTCAACAGCGTCAAATCATCCGGTGTCAAAACAAGACCGGTCTCCTCGTGTAACTCGCGAATAGTAGCGTCGACAGGCTCTTCGTTAGATAAGACAGAGCCAGCTGGGAACCAAGTTTTACCAGAACGAGGCTCACGCTGAAACACCAACTTCAAATCCGACGGTTTAGTTCCTCCAACGTGAATTACCAACACCACGTAATGTCCGGGTCCAAGAGAAGCCATCTCAAACAATCAAACAACGTCGAGCGGTTCAACGAGCAACGAAAGCGTGCGTCGACCAAAGAGCTCCGAAACCAGTGTGGCGGTTAGCCTCTGAAAGCTAAACGCTAGCACAAATCTGTTCTAGTCTGTCTAGTTCTGTTGTTGCAAGATGGCAAATGATGTTGTCGAGAGGCAATTGATGAGAGATGTTTCACTGCTGTACTTAGGCAGTAGATGTTGTAAGTGAACAAAGGAATTGTTAAAAGGTTCTGTCACCTCCCTCTACTGCACTGGGCTTAAATAGGTTTCAGCCCAGACTAGTTACGCCTGCAAGCTTCGCTTACGTGTCAGGCGTTAGTGCTGCTCAACCGTCGTCATCTGTCCTCGAGACACGGCCTGCCTAGCATTGGGTTTCACGACGCGGCTCCTTTTGCATCGAAGAGCTCGCTTTGGCGCGTCATCTGGTTAGGTTAATTATGCATATCTGTACGTACCGGGAGGTACTGGTCATACTGTAGCATCAGCACCATTACAATATTGCAGTAGCGACGTACCCACGAGTATACGTCCGTCCTGTGGAAAAGCACGAATTGGAATCCGTAACGAGTACCTGTACAATGTCCTGCAATGTACTGTTGCATGACTGTACTCGTCACATCAAGGTCCTTGGCCGCGGAGATGGCGAGAAAGATGCGGAGACTTGCCGTGTAGATGACAAGGGAGAAGGTTTTTGTGTAGTCAACACCCTCTTTCTTGTTGCAGCCCTTGGCAATGAACCGGGCTTTAAAGCGGGAGACGTGCCCAAGGTGGTATGTCTTGACCTTATAGATCCACATGCTATTCACAACACAACGACAGGGAGGGAGGCCGACGAGAGACAAGGTGTTGTTGGATTGCGTTGATGAGTCGGACTCTTGCTTCATAATCTCGCGCCACTAGGGGGCGTGGGGGCTGGGACAAGCGTCCGCAACGGTGGTCGGTTCAGTACATTCCTTAGCGGACATGAGGGCTATGCGTGTGAATGGCGGGCCACAGGGGCGATGTGTGGAGAGGGAGGGAAGGGTGTCCAATGGGAAAAATGGGACCACATCCTCAGGAGAAGGGACGGCCCCCTTGCCGTTGGTCGCCTGACCGGAATGAATGGGGGGGGGGGGGGGGGGGGGGGGGTGGGGGGGGGGGGGGGGGGGGGGGGGGGGGGGGGTGGGGATGCGAGGGCAGCGATGAAGTCTGTGAGGTGAGTTGGGGGGCGGCGAACGCGAAAGGGGCTGTCATATCCTAGCCCATTTAGCTAAGTGGTAGTATCTGACATCATTTATTTCCTCGAAATGGTACCTGTATCTTAGCGATATTCAGTGACTCTTTTATTATCATCACGGCAGTATACCACTGTATCGCCGTATTTTCCCTTGACAGTACAGAGTTACTTGCAGTATCTCTTCTATATAGATCGCTTCCAGATAGTTCTAATAGCTTGTGCGATAAGGTTTGACAAACGGTACAGATAATCTCAGATAATCTGTAATAGTTTGGTTTAATTAGCAGAAAGCACAAGCTACAGGTTCTAATAAGCAGTTTCTAGAACACCTGGGGCGTGGATATTTAAGACGGGGACTTACAGGCCGAGGGAGAGACCCATACCGGTACAAACCAGATTTACGCCACACCCAGATTGTAAGAAACCCTGTTCCTAAGACAATCTTACTAATTCTCTCTACGTTGTATAATTAGATCCAGAGATTAGGTTCTACTATTAGTCTAAGGTTGCCAACTTAGCCTAACCAAAGTAGCACCTCACACGTGGTTTCGGAGCCTCAGAACAGTTAGACGAGACGAAGATGTCTAACCAAGCAGGAGAGAGACTACCAGAGGGAGTCGATGGTCGACCAGAGGGGGCGCCTTCTCGGCCGACACAGCCGACGTCGACAGATGGTGGAAGACATGCAGTGCGAGAGGGATCGAGTCCCACGATGGAGCCTATGTCGGTATACGTCACCGAGATGCTCCAACGCCTAAGTAACCGAGTTGACACTTTTTCGATTGAGCTATCTCAACTGCGTGACCACGTCGACAACGGTTTCAAACGTTTTGAAGGACGAGAGACGGAGAATTTTCTTCGAGGAGAACAATTGAGATCGGAGAGGACGCGAGAGATGCCGAGCATGATGCCGAACGACGTCAAACCAGCCAAGATAAAGAGCATCGCTACGACTAACATCGATGAGCTGAGAAATAGGTTCCGACATGCACGAGGGTATCTACGGTGTCACAGAAGACAACGTACATGACTTCCAGCGCGGTCTAAGACCCTCGATTCATAAGGAGGTTGCCATGAAAAACCCTAAGACCCTACACGAGGCGATTCAAGCGGCCCTGCGAGCGGAGGCAGCGGAGACCAAGACTGAGACAACCCAACGCTCGACAGGCCGGCTAAACGCCATCGAAGAAGACAACGACTTTTCGGAGGCTGCGGAGGAGGTCGACAGTGAGTCGGAGGAAGATTCGCATGACGCGACCGAGGAGAAGCCGCGGGAGCTGTACGAGATTCGACGCCTCACTCAAGAGGAGGTCGACAGATTTAAGAAGGAGGGCAAGTGCTTCATTTGCCACAAGAAGGGACACATCGATATCGACTGCTCAGACAGAAGGAACAAGAAGAACGAAAGAACGAGGAAACCCCGGCCGGGAAAGTGAGTGAGACCTCAGTCGGCAGCTCGCGGCAAGCTGCAAGATGAGGTTTCGTCTCCTACAGCGACTCGGGAAGAGACCAAGACACAAGAAGTACGAAACCCGTTACCTCAGACGACATTGAGGCCAGTCTTTAGGAGCAAGGACTTTAGCGACTAGATGATGAATAGGGAGTATTTCTTAAAGTATTCTCAGACCTACGGACCTTTCGACTTAGATAGAGCTAGCGATAATGACGGCCTTAATTCTCAAGTGACGGAGGACTTTTGCTGTCCGGCGCGCCCATTTTAGGAGAGAGATTTACAGAAGTTCCGGAGACTTTGACTAAATGCGCCATTTATTGAATAAGAAGACTTTTGGGGGCATTATTTGCGGAGTAAACTGCTCCATCCCCACCTGAGAGCGGTTATAGTGGTTCCAAAATGGAGTGCAAAACCATGGTTCAAGCTGCTGCGACGAAATTTCCGACTTGTCGACGAGATTGCGGCGACAGAACATGTGTTTACCTGCCCTACGAATGATGGAATAGAATGAAGCAGGCAAGATGTTGGACCGACAAGATGGACGACGCAAGTTTACGTCGACGACTCGAGTTCGATTTCTGTCCCAGAACCTACAGAACCCCCCGAAGACCTACTAGACTCACTCGACGACTCTTGTTACCGATGGCCGACGAGTGTTACTAGCGAAAGAGGATACTGGCATGGTCTGGTTTCCTGGTGGCAAACAGGAGATTGAAGACGCGACCCCGGAATGCACAGCAGTGCGAGCTCTTACGGAGAAGGACCGGATTTAAGGTGAGCAAAACAAATTTACGCCTGTTAGGAACGGAGTCTTCCGGACAGAATAAGCGCTACGTGTATATCGCCCGCGTTCGACCCGGATCGATACCGAACGCTACGTCAACTTCGCGGGCAGTATGGGCTACCTGGAAGGAATTAATTTCGGCACGGCGTACGGGTTATCTTGTTCGTGGAGATCAGCAATCCCCTCTTCGTTACGAGACTTTTGGAAAACCGATCGACGGGTGGATGAACAAGAACGTCCGACTAGAGGACAATGTTCTTGCGACGCTACAGGTATCCACAACCCATTATGGAACAAGTATGTTTGTGTTGAGAGGCACCTTACGCGGACATCGATGCCGTATTTTGGTTGACTATGGCGCTTCGGAAAATTTCTGCAAGGCTGAGTGGGTACGGGAGCATCACATTCCGACAGTTTTTGGAGAGAAATACCGGATAAAATTGGCAGATGGCAGTACAACTACGACTCGCCAACGACTACGGAATGAAGTGCTTACAATAGGGACCATGGACATACGTTTGGACGCAATTATGTCGGAACTGGATAAATTCGACATCATTCTCGGTCAACCCTGGTTACAAGCCGTCAACCCGGATATAGATTGGTCTACTAAAACGATTCGCGACCGTAAAACTGGCGAAGCTATGGTGTCTGGCGACAAGTACATCGTACATGTGGCAATACATCACTTGGAGGCGGATGCGATGGCAAAGCTGCTTAGGCAACAAACAACCAGCAGACCTCTTCGTGATTGGACTACGAGAAGTACAAGACGCGGTCGACGACATCAGTACCGATCGACAACCCGAGTGGACGACTTCGTTACGAGATTCCCTGAATGAGTTTACGGATATCATTAAGGAGCCAGACGGTCTACCACCAACGCGCGAGTGCGACTTCGAGATTAACTTGGAGTGCGATGAATCACCTAAGGAGCGAACGTACCGTATGTCACCGGCACAACTCCGAGAGGTTCGGGTACATTAACAAGATTTACTCTCAAAAGGCTGGATTCGTCCGTCTAAATCTCCGTACGGTGCCGTACGGTGCCCCGATTTTATTTGTACGCAAGAAGGATGGTACCATGCGTATGTGCGTAGACTATCAGAAACTGAACGACCTTACGAGGAAAGACAGTACACCGTTACCCCGGATTGATGAATTACGCGACTCGTTATATGGGGCTTATTATTTCATTACTGTGGATCTGTATAAGGGATATCACCAAGTTCGAGTTAAGGAGCGCGACATACATAAGACAGCATTCCGAACTCATTACGGATTGTTCGAGTACTGCGTTCTACCCTTTGGACTCTGTAACGCCCCAACTCGATTCCAAGCGATGATGAATCGAGTTTTGGCCCCGTATCTTGGACGACGTGCTGATCTACAGTAAGACGGCCGACGAACACCTCGAGCATATTCGACTCGTGTTACGAGAGCTGCAGCGACACTAGTTGCATATCAAACATTCCAAGTGTTACTTCGGACGATCGAGCGTCAACTTCCTTGGGCATGTGGTGGAAGCTGGACAGATCCGAATGGACCCCGACAAAGTGGAGGCAGTACAAAATTGGCCCCGGCCGAAATCTGTGATAGAAGCACGTAGATTTCTGGGACTTGCTGGATATTACCGGAGGTTTATCAACCAATTCGCAACCCTAGCAACCCCATTAACGGATCAGACCAAGAAGACACCGGAATTTCGCTGGACCCCTCAAGCCCAGTTAGCATTCGAGCAAATCAAAGACGCAATGGTACGTGCACTAGTCTTGGTAATTCTTGACACTTCTCCTAATGCAAGGTACATTGTGTACACGTATGCTTCTAGATTTGCAGTAGGAGCTATGCTGTTACAAGACCAAGGTATTGGATTACAACATGTTGCGTACCATGCTCGAAAGATGAACAAGCATGAGGTACACTACCATGTTCACGAACAAGAGCTACTGGCAGTTCGCGACGCTATACTGAAATTCTGTTGCTACTTAGATGGCGCGGCGGGATTTACGGTAATTACGGACCACGACACGTTGCAACACTTCTTTCGGCAGCGCGATTTGTCTACTCGACATGTGCGATGGCTTCAAGTTTTAGCGCCTTATCAACGACAGATGGACATCGTGTACAAGAAGGGATCAGTCAACCATGTAGACGCTCTATCTCGCCGACCTGACATGAAGGACTCATTAAAGAAGCTGCAATTGTTACGCGATTGGACCAACGACGAAGCAGAATGCGAGTTACATGCGCAAATTTTTTCCTTGAAATCCCGGTTGCATCATGACTATGGACTTCATGCGGAAATAAAAAACGCTTATGACTCGGATAAATACATGCTTACCCGGAAATCTCTGCCTACCTAGCTGGTACGTCAATCAAATGGACTCTTGTACGCCTACGGGACAAGACTGTATGTGCCGTCTCTACATTGCGATCAAGAGTATTGTACGAACTACAAGACGCACCGACCGCGGGACATCATGGTATTATTCGACTATTGGTAGCAGTGACCCGGACGTTTTGGTGGCCTAACATGAAGCGGACAATACAACACTATGTACGCAGCTGTGTTACCTGCCAACGTAACAAGGCAGCGCGATACAAGCCTTATGGACTCCTTCAATCGCACGAGGTACCGACCATGCCCTTTGATCAAGTATCGCTTGACCTAATTACGGACCTTTCTGAGTGCGATGGGTATGATGATGTGGTGGTATTCGTTTGTATGCTTGCGAAACGGACGATTGTCGAGCCAATTACGAAAACGATTACAGCGGAGCAATTAGCGAAAGTTATGCACCGCGCTGTTTTCCGGCATTTTGGCTTACCACGGAAATTAATATCCGATCGAGATCCCCGGTTTATGAGCGATTTATGGCAAACCATGTTTAGGGCTGTTGGCACGAAGCTTAATATTTCTGTGAGCTATCATCCCCAGACAGATGGCCAAGTTGAACGAGTAAATCAGACATGGGAGCAATTCATACGATGCTACGTGCACCCCTTGCACGACGACTAGGTTCAACACCTTACCAACGTGGAGTTTGCGCTCAACGCAGCGGTTTCTACGTCGACGACTATGTCTCCACTTAAGGCGACGCTGGGATTCGAGCCGACATCTCCAACGACGGCTACATTTGAAGATAACGAGCCTAGCCGTACTTTACCGGAGCAAGTAACCATTCTGGTCGAGCTGCACAGATTTGCCCACGACTGCGTCAAAGCAGCCCAAGCACATATGCAAGATGTTGCAAATCGGCACCGGTTACCAATATCTTTTACAGTTGGCGACAAAGTTAAGCTCAAGGCGACAAATCTACGATTTGTACAACAACCATGTTCTAAACTACGCGACCGCTACATTGGACCGTTTCTCAATACGGAGAAAGTTTCCCCGGTTGCATCTCGGCTTAAGCTACCCCTCGGAGTACGGATTCACGATGTTGTACACGCCAGTCTATTTGGAAAATGGAATTCATATACACATAACATGCCGACAGTGCGCAGCCAATTCCGATTGTGCACGATGCGAAGCGATTTGAAGTCGACCAAATACTTGATGTGGCTTTCAACTCCAACGGCACGGGACTTTTGATCAAAGTTCGTTGGGCAACACCATTCAACGTACCTAGCGAGGACACTTGGAAGCCCATGCGAGGAGTCAACCACTTAACATCTTTTCCGAATTTCTTCGAACAGATGTTTATCGAAAATTTTCTGGGACCCCTGACTTTATCAGATTTCGCAACCGCTGGCCTGCAAGAATCCCCAAGAAACCAAGACCCTGAGTACTGCACAGCGAGGACGCTGGTACTTAAGGAGGGGAGAGTGTCATATCCTAGCCCATTTAGGTAAGTGCAAGTATCTGACATAATTTATTTCCTCTAAATGGTACCTGTATCTTACCCCCGTCCTATACAGAGTGGTTTAGTTAGCAGAAAGCACAAGCTACAGGTTCTAATAAGGCTGTTTCTAGAACACCTGAGGCGTGGATATTTAAGACGAGGACTTACTGGCCGAGGGAGAGACCCAGACCGGTACAGACCAGATTTACGCCACACCCAGATTGTAAGAAACCCTGTTCCTAAGACAATCTTACTAATTCTCTCTACGCTGTATAATTAGATCCAGAGATTAGATTCTACTATTAGTCTAAGGTTGCCAACTTAGCCTAACCAAAGTAGCACCTCACACGGGCGAGCGATTTTTTTCTAATAGGATTACTATGTGCCTTTTGCGTGTCTTTGAAAAACTATGTTTGCTTTTAGCTACGCCATTCGCAAAACTAACAATTGGATGTGGGGAAGACATACTTGAGGACATGGGTGGGGGATCCTCCTGCGGTGAATCGATACGAGGAGGGGGTATGTCCGGGGACGAGCGGAACCCCGGGACATCTTCTTGGAAGACAACGTGCACAAAAGTGGTGATGCGACGCGTCGTGGGGTTGTAGATCCGATAATCAAGAGAGTAGGGCGGACAGCCAACGAATACTCAAAGGAATAATTTAGGATCCAGCTTACGACGCTGGGATTAAGGAATTTTGGCAAATGCAGCGCATCCAAACACACGGATCGTCGCAACGTCTAGGGTGGCGTTTGTGAGAAGGGTGAGAGGAACGCCCCCATCAGGGCCGACGGCTCTGCTGAATGTGCGATTGCGCAAAAAACGCGACGGTGCTAATAGCACATGGAGTGCATCATTGCATATGCATAGTCGCGAAGCGTACGCCATATGGCCTTTCTGCTTTACCGAGCATGTGATGTGCGTACGGTGCAAAGAACTATGTGCCGACGCCAAGGTGTGCGCACATGCGTTGTGTGTCAACATACTCAAACACAATGTAACAGTCGAATTTGACGGTGGGGGCAAACACATTGGAGGAGGCAATGTGTTTAGCGTAAATGTGTTTGATCTTCAAGAGAATGGCCCCAAGGGAATCAAGGGCAAGTTTCGTCCTTGGATTTGAGGAAATGCACCCACATGAAATGTGTGCGGTGGTCAATGACGAGGAGGTAGTAGCGGAGGTCATGCGGGGAAGGGACATTGACATGGCCCCAAATGTCGCAGGATAGGTGGATGAGGGGAAACATGTGTTTCGTGCAAGAGGCTTTGTTGCGGGGAGCGGCGTGAGATTTGTGCAAGAGGCATGAGTTACACGAAAGGTTGTTTACAAGGGACCCCTTGGCATGGACATAGGCTACGGCATTGGAGTGCTCTGATTGCAATCCTTGCATGTGGAGGTGGCCTAGGCACATGTGCCATGTGGAGTGCGGCGTCACACGGAGTCATCATGGTAGGCGGGAGAGGTGTGGGGTGGGGAAAATGGGGAAGGTGAGGGAGGGTGTAGAGACCGTTCCCGCTGGGCTTCAAGACTCCCATGCATGTCGGAACAATGAGTGTGCCAATGTCAGTGCCCGTAGGGAAAGAGATCTCACATTTGCATTGCTATTGTAGCTAGCTGACAATGAGTAAGCGGCTTATGCCCCGGGAGGATCGTGAAATAAGGTCGGGAGTATGTAGTGCAAAGATGTCGCGGGAAATGGAGCGTCTAGAATGTAAAGGGAATCGAATTCGAACCTTGCCACTGCCTTTAATGACAACACCAACACCGCCACCCGCGGGTAGGTGATTAGAGAGAGAAAAGGATAGGAAGTCCGTGCGATGAGCCGTGAAGCTGATAGAGCATGCATAGTCAACGACCCAACCTGTGGACATGAGGTGGGCGGGTGGGCGGATGAGGAGTGCTGATGAGGGAAATTGGACATGAGGGGGAACGGACAAGATAATCGGGTTCGGAGTCATAGACCTACTCGACGTCCTCTCGCTCGGGCGGGATGTCTAGGGGGGGTCGCCATCAGTGACATCAGTGATTTCAATGAGGTGAGCAGTGGAGGTCTTCGGGCGGTTTAAGTAGTTATGCAGAAGAGAAACTTTGTGACGTTGCCACTTCATGAGTTTTGCATCAGTGGCCCTGCAGCCAGAGCCACGGTGGTCTTCACCGTCTTAGCAGCCGCACCTAACGCTAAACTGTTTGAGGGGATGATCTGAGGGGCCCGGGAGGTTTGCCACCACCTGTAGAAGGGGAACGGCGACGAAGGGGTTGAGAGCCCCCCAAAAAGACAGAGACCGGAGGCGCTGAGCTGTCCGCGACCGCCGCAAGCGTGTCCAAGTGATTTGCCTGGCGCAAAATTTGTTGGGACACCTCAGAGGCGGAAAGGGACATGTCGGATCGAACGCATTAACAATGCACTCTTTCGCCTATCCATATTGTCCCTCATGAGACATGCCAATCATCATGAAGATTATGAGGAAATGCTCGGGCATGGCGACATGGCCGACAACCATGAGGCAAGACTCGTTCATGTCATCATACGCCTGCCACATGTTGTGGACGAAGTCCGAGAGGGACTCGTCCGGGCGTTGAACTCGTATGAGTTGATGGGCCATGCGCATGGTAAGCGCGATGCTTTGGGAGTCTAGGCGGTCACATAGTGAGCGCCACGACGAGGCACCACGGTCATGCTGGGAGGCGTTGACCATGTCGAGTGCTTGGCGGGCACGGCGGTTTCGACAGCATAATGGAGCAACTCGGTCTGAATGACATCCTAGGATTTGGTGTGGATGATTGCACGGGATTGGTGTAGGGCCAATTGGGGAATGAGTGTCAGCAAATTCAGGCGCACAAAATTCAGGAAAGCTACCTTCCAACGCTTGCACTGCAGGTCTAGTTGCATGACCGGCAGGTCGAGCTTCATGTGGCGCAGGCTGGCGTTGAAGTCGAGTCCCTCACACTCGAGTTGAGTGGCTAGGACAAGGTCGGGGTCGATAGTGGGGCGTCGTGGCTTGACATGGACCGGGGGGGGGGAGGGGGGTTGGGGGGCATTACTTGTGCAGGGGGGTGTCCTAGACCATGGGTGACGTAGGTCGTCAGCAGGTGGGGATGGGGCAGGGGTAGGGGGCGGTGCCTCCAAGGAGGCGAGGCGGCTATGGAACGTAGACAATTGTTCCATAACAATGCTCCGCATGGCATGCGTCTTAGCTTTGCAGTCTCTCAACCACTGTCTTGCACTCCATCCCACCGCCCTCTCTTGTCTATGAGACATATGGCGCACGGTAGCACAATCTAATGAGGCGCCTACAAGCACATCGGCTAGCCCGGGCACTTCGTGGCAATAATAGGTATTATTTGGAAAAAAAAAAACTCGAAGATCCACGGGAGGTCCGCTCGGAGATCTGCCGTCCCCACTTCGCCCGTGCACAATATTTCTGGAAAAACTAATGCTGCCCTACAAAGTGGAGATATTGGATGCGGATGGGGAGGACGTGCTCCACCTATAGCCGGACGCAGATACCATTGGGCTCGGCGGCGCCCCAATACTGCGGAGGTCGTGCAAAGTGGGCAATAAAAACACACCTTACCTAATCTGCCGGACTGATAGATAGTGCAGCCAAAACGTGCGCTGCTTCGTCTACCCCAGCATTATTTTTAGCGCCCTGCTGCCCTGACAGCTTTTTCTTCAGCCGTCGTTCAGCTGGAGTCGCCTTCTGCACGGCTGTCAGCTGTGGCAGTTCGTGGGCGTAAGCGGCGACTGTGTAGTCGATAGGCTGTAAACCGACAGATAGGGCGTTATTAGGGTTTAGGGTTTTATGCCACCAGTCCAACACCGGTTTCTGGTGCTTGTTGCCGAGACTGAAGAACCACACACACTGAAAACTACCCGCCCTTACTTCAAAACCAACAGCTCGGGTGACATCAGCCCTTGCGGCGACCTCCACCGCTTCAGCCCCAGCCTCGCCCCCCGAACCACTGCCGCTGGTGTCAGCGGATGGTACCCGGGTCAATTCCGGATTTGCTGCCACGTCACCTGCACGCGCAAGCCTGACGTCATCCCTGTCAGGCGCGGTGAAGACATATGGCAGCTGTGTGGGACCCACAAAAGCGGGCCGGACAGCTCCACGCCGGTTGTGCAGCCATTCCTGGTAGAACGCCTTCTTAGCTACGTATGCTGGAACGAGCATGAACCACGGCTTGTTGCTGCGCACGGCGAAGCGAAAGAAGCGTTCGATATTGTCTCCGCTGAATGGCGGGTTGGTTACAAGAACATCGAAGTCGGGGCACGCCTTAGCTGCGACTGCGGCATAGAAATCCTCGTTACGGTTGTACACAGAGCTGAAACCCAGGCCAGCGAGGCGCGCCTTCGTGCGGCCCTCGCAAAAGAATGGGTCGTATATCTTAAGCTCCTCCGCGCTGACCTTCAGCCGTTTCGCGAGTCGCAAAAGTAACGGCGCTATGTGTCTGTACGCCTCCAACGGAGTCTCCGCATGATCCCCTATATCATCCGTCTTAAATTTGTGCGGTGCGACGTCATCGTCGTCTGTGGCTGGCACAAACACTGGCACCGTGTCCTGGTTACCATTGATATCGCCCCCTTGCTCCGACCCGCTGGAGCCGTCGTCCTCGTCCGATGCGCCCTCGAGCATGGCAAACGCGTTCCCGTACATACTACCTGCGACAACCAGGAGCGCCCCAAATACTGAAGTCCTCACAAGCCTCGCCTCGCCTCGCCGCACTTGTGATGCCTCTCTGCGGCGGCGGCGTGGAGACATTTCTTAAATAATAACCGGCGCGGCGTTATGGGCATATACAGTCACTAGTACTAGTACACTCCTCCACAAAAGTCCGGACAAGATTTCGCACCTGCGCAAGTAGAAAATGCAATCATGCGTCGATTTTATTGACAAATATCCTGAAATCCCAGGCAATGCTTTTGCGCGCAAAATGGAATGCACCGACAACTGCGAGGGGCGAGTTCGAACACTGCCGGGCATGTGTACTTGGGGTTATCGCGCCCGCACCCGTGCGGCACGCTCTTTCAAACAGTCGCCGTGCTTGGTAGACGAAAAGAGTAACGGGCGCACAACGCCGCAATATGAACGCTGATGCGACGGTCGCGCAAATATTATGCATAGGCGACGGAGGGAGGAGGTGTTGGGCAGGGCGCTGTGGGGGAAACGCAAGAAATCGCGTATGTAGACTTACCACCGATATGCGCACAACCCAAGGGCAAGCCGCTTTCGGCAACAATATTCAAGCGATCATAACTTCCTGATATATGGTCCAAACATTTTTTAAAATGTACCGTTGGACGCGTCTTTTCAATGCGCGTCTAACGCACCTACTCCGGAGTTCAAACTCCCACAAATCGATTTGTTATGAATTATTTAAATTTACAAACTATTCCGGCACCGCTGAGCCGCAGTGCCAAGCAACACCCATCGAAGTCGGCTCACCTCCTGAGACGATTTGTGCGGGGTTTATCGATTTATGTTTACTAATTCTTCATTACTATTGACCTCCGAGCCCAATTCCCGACGCGTGCCACGAGTGGGGCGGGTGTGGTTGGCACAAGCACATACCCAAGCATTCCAAACACCACCGTCAACGTGATGCGTCCCTAACGGCCAAGTTGGACCTCGCCCCTCCCCTAAGCCAATCGCCCTCGCATGTTTACAGCGTGCAGTGTTTATCCAAACCTGCGTCATGTGCGTTTTTGCTCGCCTGCTTTCCAAAAAATCACCCGTGCCAGCGGCGTGAACTTCCGTGCTCTTTTCACACACCCGCAAACCAAACCTCGCGCATTGAACACGGCACCCACGCCTCCAAACCCCCTCCAAACCCCCCCCAAAAATACGGTTATGTGGAACACAGAGAAGTATGCAGCTTGGTATGAGCGCTTGAGCAATGCCCAAGCGTGGCGCTCAGAATGACGTGTGCAGTTCGGACAATTTCTCGGGAGTTTATGGGCTTAATTCGACAAACTCCACCGACAACACCCGCTTTAAGCTGAGGTCTAACCACCCCGGATGGCGGCTTACTGCTTGCTTCTCGGCTCTCCTACAATTGGGTGGTACTCGGGTATCGTCGTGCTTGACGTGGTGAGAGGGGAGCGTGTTCTTGACTAGCTTATGCTTAACATAATGCATGTCCGGACTTTTGTGGAGGAGTGTTGGATGAAACTCGAATTATCAAAATTGTGCTGAATTGCATGCCAACCTATCCGAAACCCTAAATTTACCCTAATAGTGAGTTGTTCCTCCATCGTTTGCTATGCACTCCCTTAGCCGTTTGGGGATGGAGTTGAACACGGCGCAATGGGCAGAGTAAGGAATTGTTTCCCACTCGTGTTGTATGGCCGCCTCAAAATTGCGCGGGGACAAGTCCAATCTTTTTTGTAATCTACTCGACACAATACCCCACATGTTTTCAATCCAACTGAGGTCAGGGCTTTTGGCAGGCCATTGCATCACTTGAAAGCCGGATTGAGACGAAAGCCAATTCCTAACCTTCTTGCAAGCATGAGCTTTAGCGTTATCTTGCTGAAAAATCCATTGATGTTGCGCCTCGGCCGAGGGCCTTTTTGCCATCAAAGCCTCACACGCGGGTATCAGGTGCTCCTGCAACAAGGTGAGATACACCTCACCGTTTACGCCCTTGCTCTTTGCCTTAACGCCGCTGCTCCCCACTGTCACAAACAAAGGTGTCCTGCCATACTTGCTAACACCACCATACGCGTGCACTTTGAAACAATTTTGCTCTGACACCTTGGTTGGCGGTTCATCCTCGAAAAGCACCCACTCCTTGTTCCCGGGCCCCTTATTGGACAGCCAAAAGTACTTGCTGTCTGTCACAACCACATTGTGCCATGACTTCCGTACCCATTGTTTGGCAAAGCATAGCCGTGCGCGCATGTGCTTGACTGTTAGTGAAACACGCTTCCTCGGCCTTATCTGGCGCGCTAAGTACTTGTTTAGGTACCGGCGGACCGTCTCAGCACTCACAGTCACTCCTAGCCTCTGCTGCAGCATCTTGGCAAGTTGGGGGCACTGATCGCCGCGCTTTACACCCACCTTCAAAAGGAGGGTGGCTTCTCGGGACGCCAAGGGCGCTCGGGGCCTGCCCGCCCTAGGCGTGTCGTCCACTGTCCCGGTAGCTTTAGCGCGCCGGCACCACTTCTCGACAACCCTCACGGTTGCTTTACACTCCTGCGCGGCCTTACGAGCGCTGCCAAGTCGTTCGGCTTCATGGACGAGGCGCCAACGCCTTGCGAGTACACATGGAGAAGGTGGCATACTACGAAACGGCGGCAGCCGACGTGAGCAATAAGGTCGACAAGAGGAAAAGACAGCGCGTTGGCGCGGTTGGCGGTCTCGGCTGCGAAGAACAAAGTTTTGACGAGTTCCCGCTAAGTTTAGCCAAGTTTCGCGGTCTCCCGCCGCTGCTGCGAGGGGCGAGTTCGAACACTGCCGGGCATGTGTACTTGGGGTTATCGCGCCCGCACCCGTGCGGCACGCTCTTTCAAACAGTCGCCGTGCTTGGTAGACGAAAAGAGTAACGGGCGCACAACGCCGCAATATGAACGCTGATGCGACGGTCGCGCAAATATTATGCATAGGCGACGGAGGGAGGAGGTGTTGGGCAGGGCGCTGTGGGGGAAACGCAAGAAATCGCGTATGTAGACTTACCACCGATATGCGCACAACCCAAGGGCAAGCCGCTTTCGGCAACAATATTCAAGCGATCATAACTTCCTGATATATGGTCCAAACATTTTTTAAAATGTACCGTTGGACGCGTCTTTTCAATGCGCGTCTAACGCACCTACTCCGAAGTTCAAACTCCCACAAATCGATTTGTTATGAATTATTTTAATTTACAAACTATTCCGGCACCGCTGAGCCGCAGTGCCAAGCAACACCCATCGAAGTCGGCTCACCTCCTGAGACGATTTGTGCGGGGTTTATCGATTTATGTTTACTAATTCTTCATTACTATTGACCTCCGAGCCCAATTCCCGACGCGTGCCACGAGTGGGGCGGGTGTGGTTGGCACAAGCACATACCCAAGCATTCCAAACACCACCGTCAACGTGATGCGTCCCTAACGGCCAAGTTGGACCTCGCCCCTCCCCTAAGCCAATCGCCCTCGCATGTTTACAGCGTGCAGTGTTTATCCAAACCTGCGTCATGTGCGTTTTTGCTCGCCTGCTTTCCAAAAAATCACCCGTGCCAGCGGCGTGAACTTCCGTGCTCTTTTCACACACCCGCAAACCAAACCTCGCGCATTGAACACGGCACCCACGCCTCCAAACCCCCTCCAAACCCCCCCCAAAAATACGGTTATGTGGAACACAGAGAAGTATGCAGCTTGGTATGAGCGCTTGAGCAATGCCCAAGCGTGGCGCTCAGAATGACGTGTGCAGTTCGGACAATTTCTCGGGAGTTTATGGGCTTAATTCGACAAACTCCACCGACAACACCCGCTTTAAGCTGAGGTCTAACCACCCCGGATGGCGGCTTACTGCTTGCTTCTCGGCTCTCCTACAATTGGGTGGTACTCGGGTATCGTCGTGCTTGACGTGGTGAGAGGGGAGCGTGTTCTTGACTAGCTTATGCTTAACATAATGCATGTCCGGACTTTTGTGGAGGAGTGTACATATGGCATTTTTTATCATTATTATCATTACGAGCGGCCTATCGTTATTTATATTTTTGTAATCAAATAAACACAAACCTTATGTGTCTCACTGTGTATTTTTGTAAACATTAAGATAGTCAATGGAGGCCCATAGTCGTGATACTTATTTTTCACACACACACACACACACACACACACACACACAAACACACACACACACAAAGACACACACACACACATACACACTTTCTTCTCTCTCATTATGTTTTTTTGTAATTATGCACACATATTGTGTGTCTCACTATGTATTTTTGTAATCACAGAAATATTGCTCCTGTACCCATCGTAGCGATGCGCAGTAGTTAAAGACGAATCCTCATCCTTATCCCAATAAGTGCGCAATACCCCAAGTCGGTGTTTTTCCAAATAACAAATACCGCATTTGTAGTAATAAAATCTAATCGAGCTGATGATAAGGGGACACACCGACAGACTGACAGAGACACACACACACACAAACACACACACACACACATACACACACACACACACACACACACACACACACACACACACACACACACACACACACACACACACACACACACACACACACACACACACACACACACAGATTTTAGCAAATAAATATAGAAGGATATATAAAATTTTCTTACAAGAAAAAGCAGTGGAGGCCACCAAGCAAAAAAGAAGAAAGGAGGGGAAAAAGAAAATCTAAGCCCGAGGAACAGGAAGGCATGCCACAGCACCAGCACTGCCCTCCTGAAAAGCGTCGCGGAGATAAGAACCCAGAGTGCCATGGAGAGCAGCAGAAAGACGTTGCATGAATTCACGTCGCACATCCCCCAAAAAACGCCGAAACGGAAGAGAAGTAGATCGACGAACAAAATGTTGCATACGGACATAACTGTCTGAGCGCAAGGAACGAGAGTCAGCGGCCCCCATGCCAGGGAAGCGACGAAAAGCCACCAAAATAGCCAAGCGATCGACCAACTCAGCCGCCATCGGCGCCAACCGGCCCCCATCCTCCATGGCGAAGGGATAATAGTCATGGACCGACTGAACCGAAGGCGTGCCAAGCAAAGCGGAAGTGCGGAGGTCCGCATCAAGTTTGCCTTGCTGAGCTCCCAATGCAAGGAGAATAATATCCAATATATCATAAGAAAAATATTATATCCAATTTACCCCAGGGCACGTTTTGCCAAAGATGTCAGCTTGCTTACAATTTGGCCAAAAGACCACCACAGGCCTGGCATGGGGGAAGATTATTTGAAATTTGAAATTTGAAATTGTTTACAACATTACCAGTAAGAACCGGCTGTCGTCTCTGGGCCCCCCCTTTTGCTATGCCATACATGACTTAGAAGCGTGAGGTAGACCGTGAACCACTAATCCCAACCTCTCCAATGGCAGTAACGATATCGTCGAAAACATACCCGTACCAGTATCCAGGTATTTACTATTTTCTGACCTATACTATTTTTTTTTCCTGGATACAGTATGAAATAAAAAATGTCGCTATTCTCCACGATACGCGGCATGCTCCTGCCGCGGCGGGGTTGCCGATCAGCAAGGCTGGTCAGCTTGAGCTGGTCGAGTCGAACCTGCCTGACCTCGGCTCCTATGCGACTCCGGTCGTGCCGGAGGTAGGGGGAAAGGCAGGTGGAAAACCCCCCTCGCACAGGTCGTCGTCGGACTCGTCTCGATCCTTGCTCGACCCCGTCCGAGATATCGGAGATAGTGGTCGCTCTTCTCGGCGCGACCCTCCACCTAGTCTAGCCTTCTCCCCCCCCGCGGGGGCTGGGAGGAGAAAAAACGAGGCTGCAGACGGTGTTCGGCTTGCTCTCCTGCCTCCGAGCCAGATGTCTCCTGTCCCCTGTCCGTTTGCCGTCTGTTTCCACCACCCATATGATCGCGCTGTGCTGGCCGCACTTGTCTCCCCCGGTGATTTACGTTGTTAAGGGGCCGCCTATACGAGCAGTGTGCTGTTGCGATAACCCGGGGCACACTGCCTGAGGCAGCCTGTCGATAACCGGGTACCGACTAGGGGAGGGGGAACGGATAATGCCCAGGGATCGGCTATCCTCAAAAGATGGTGGGTACGGGAATATTTAACCAAAAACCCCCCGTACCGGGTTTTTCCGGCGGCGGATGATCCTCCCGACCTCCGCCGCCAGACCGTGTCGCTCTTCCGGCTGCGACTCGCCTCCGTCCTGCGTGTCTTCGGGCCTCTCCCCCAAGGGAAACCAGAAGGTTTCGCAGGGCTGGCGGCTGCTAGCGAGCGCCGTGCCCTAGCGCTGCTTCCCAGCTGTCCGCCGCCAGCTCCAACACCCTCGTCCCACCGCTGATCCGTCCGTACCCCTCTTCGCCAAAAAATATTTCGCAAACGCCGCCCCCGCCCCATCGTCGGGAGAGTATCTGCGAGTATTTAGTCGCGGAAAAAACATATCGGACTGGCCGAGCGGGAGATCCCTGTGCCGGTGTACGGATATTATGTTTTCCAAAACCCTCCGTACATGGCTTCCCGACAGCTGCTGATCCCGCGGATCGCAGCTGTCGGTACCTCGTTCAGCCCCCTACCGTGCCAGGCCTGGCACGGCTAAGGGGTTACCAGCGCCCACCGCGTGGAAGTAGAGGTAGGTGCCGACGGGCATGCGAGCGCACCCCCCCTCCGGGGCCGCCGCCGCTGCGGCGCCGGCGGGCGCCGGGGGAAGATTAGCGCTAATCATGGGTTGGGTGGGTGGGTTGCGCGAGCCATATGGGCGAGCGCAAAGCAGAGAGTGCCAGTGCTCGGGGGTTGCACCGGCTTAAGGGGCTGCCGCCCGCTAGTGCTGTTGGGGGCAGGGCATGGGGCGTTGCGCTAGGCGTTTCCTCAGTCCTCGAGGGTTACCTCGAGGACAGGGTGAGACGCGCCGCTTTTACAGTAACGCTTTACCGTTCAGGTTTGCGTTCTGTCACATATATAAGTAAGTTTTGCAAACCTCTAGATTTCAAACAATCTGACTATTTCCCCGAGGGCACGTTTTGCGAGTATGTAATAAACCGGAGGTTTGCGTAGCCTAGTCATGATGAAGCGGGTTGGCGGGGACGAGCCAGCCGAAGTACTGCCATGCCGCCGGAGATGGGGTCATGGTAGGGTCGATGTATTTCCCTTCTGTGACAGAACTGTTCTTGGCCCAACCACCCATGTATTTGACGACGTGGAGTGGGGTCCCGATGCAACTAGCGGCGGAGGCGGCACCTTTGCGTAGGCTGTGCGATGTCCATTTAAATCCACTTGGTCGGCGGCGGCTGTGAGTAGCGAGAGCGCTAGAGGGGCTGGTAACGGGAGGCGCGAGTCCGCTGCCTGTAGACGCTGTTGTTGCATCTCGAGTCCGCGTCGAGCGTCGGCCAAAAGTTCCCCGACCGCGATCGGCTGCTGCTGGTGGTCGCGGAAAAACTTGTTAATGGCCGAGTAGTACTGTTGTAGCGATGCAGCGGCGACGGTACCTTGCAGTCCCAACCATGCTGTGTAGCGAACGACCGACTGTGTAGTAGCCTGTAGCGGATGGATGTCCTCCTCGTGGCAAAAAGCGGCAAATTGACGCATGCCGCTGTCGTAGTTGGCGTACGTAGTCGGGGCCAGGGAGCTGCTCAGCAGGTGTAGTGCGGTGGTCCCGATGTGGTCGGTACCCAACAGGTTGCGAAGTCGGTTGGTCATGGTAGCCGTCCACGGGGCGTGTGCGTCCGGTTCTCGTAAGGTGTAGCGGACAGGCCGCGAGGGCCTGTGCGAACGAGTGGCCATAGCGCGTAGCTCTGTGAGGCTTGCGCTGGCCGTTCGTAGTGTGCGTCCTATTGCGCCTCTGCGGGTGTGTAGCCAGGCCGGCGTGGCAGTCGAAAGGCCACGATGCTCCATCCTGGCCGTCCGACCCCCTCGCGTGAGCCTAGCCGACCGGGGAAGAATAGGTCGCGCGAGGGGGGGTAGTGGATGGTCTCGGTGGCCAAGTCGTGGAAGTTCTGGAACCACGGCTTGTGGGGCCAGTACGGTGCGATGACGGTAGCAGCGGCCCCTGATTGGCGTAGTTTCGCACAGAGGGCGGGCAGAGCTGACCACGGCGGGTTGCAGTAGTTTGTCTCGCATTGCCACGCGGCGTCCGGTAGGTGTAGACAGTCGACGTCCTCGCATTGTGGGTCGCGCCATCGGGCGTTGAAACGCGGGAGCTGCGCGTTTTCCATCGACGCAAACCGGTCGATCGAGTGTGGACCCCACGCTGTCTGTAGGTAGGCGAATATCCTGGGGTTCAGCTGCCAGTCGTCGCGGTCGAGCTCCCGGCTTAGGCTGTCGGCCCATATGTTCGCTGCCGAGCGGATGTAGCGGGGTCGGATGCTGATGTCGTTGACGTCCAGGAGGTGCCAGAGTCGGCGTAATTCGGTCATCATGACCGGAGAGCGCGTAGTGAGTTTGGAGAGCGTAGCCACGACGGCTGTGTTGTCCTCGTGAAGTAAAACATGTCGACCTCGGAGTTGTGGTAGAAAGGACTCGATCGCGAGGCGAACGGCGCGGAGTTCCTTCCAGGTGATGTGCTGCTGGCGGTCGTCGTCGTACCAAAACCCGCGGGCTTGGTAGGCAGGGTTGTCGTTCAGGACGGCTCCCCACCCGTAACCACTTGAGTCGGCGTGTAGGTACGCGGTCTCGATTGGTTTGTAGATGGAGCGGCCGTTGTGTTGGTCGGGCACCGTGCGCCACCACTCGAGGTCGCGGCGTAACTGGTGTGTCAGCCGGACACGTCCGCCCCATCCCTTTCGCGTAGCCAGCACGCAGTGTAGTTCGCGTAGAAAGAAGCGGGCTGGTGCGATGGCGAGGTAGAGGAACTGTGCCTTGCCAGCAAACGCCGCGAGTTGTCTGGCGGGTAGCCACCGAGCGGAGGTAGCTGCGCGGCCGAGTAACGCTGAAGCTTGTTTTGCGAGGGCTTGTAGCTTGTCGGTCGGGGCTCGAAATTCGCCTTTCAGGAGGTCGACTGTCATGCCCAGGTGGGTGCCCACTTGGGTGGGCTGCCACAAGCCTTTGTCGGGGTTGCGCTGGAGGCCTAGCCGGTGGAGGAGGGTCTCGATGCGGTCGCGTAGCAGTAGAGCTGCGTCGTACGAGCTGGCCATGAACATGAAGTCGTCCATGTAAGGTAGCAGTCGTACTCCGCGCCATCGGACGTTGCGAAGGAAACGTCGCGACGGCTTGTATGGCGTCGCGGAGTTGGCGGTCATCGGGGTAGGCGCCCGTCGCAAGTAGTTTGTGAACACTTGGGTCAGTTTGCAAAAATAGTAAGCCGACCCCGACCAGCCCATCGGGAGGCATGCGAGGCGCCACAGCTCGCCGCGGTAGTTGACCGTGAAAAAGTCGCGGTCCTCTTCTCGGATGCCGAGCGTGTAGTAGCCGTCCGCGAGGTCGAGGGAGACGAAGTAGTCGCCCGGGCGGGACAGGTGGCGTAAGTGTTTGAGGGTCTCGCACGACATCTTGAACTCCGCGCAATAGCTGTTGAGTTCGCGGAGGTCGATGATAAGCCGCCATTTGTTGACTCCGGGTTTGGGGACGAGGAACATGCGTGAGACGTAGCGAGGGTTGCTGGCGCGCTCCCAAGCTCCGCAGGCTTCGAAGCGTGGAAGCTCCGTAGCTAGGAAGTCGAGTTGAGGTTGAGTGGCGTCCTTCATGGAGACACCGTGGTTGAAAGGTCGGGGACGTAGGCCGCTTTTGAACTTGACCCGCACGCCATGGCGGATCCAGTTCACGACTTGACCGCTCGCGCCGATATGCTCCCACTCCCGCCATCTTAGCCGCACGCGGTGACGCATGTAGTTGGATGTCGGGGAGCAGGAATCGGCGCGGCG
Organism: Tetraselmis chui; assembly: GCA_026401115.1. NCBI lineage: Eukaryota > Viridiplantae > Chlorophyta > Chlorodendrophyceae > Chlorodendrales > Chlorodendraceae > Tetraselmis > Tetraselmis chui. The sequence continues at coordinate 205,701 of JAPMLY010000270.1, read as the reverse complement.
GGTCACACCATCATTTCTTCGTGGTGGGTTTTGCTCCGTCTGTAGTCTTAGTTCCGGCCGCCGCTGCCGCTGCTGCTGCTGCTGCGGCCTTGCGCTTGTCGGCGGCTGCCTTCTTGGCCTTGGCGTCTTGTCCGGGTGGCTTGTCCGGCGTGACTCTCGCGAACGCTGCTCCAGCAGCTGCTTTGCTGGCGGCATGTAGGCTGACTTCGAGGGTCCGATCGACGAACGCTTGGCGTAGCTCGTCCAGTGCGCTCGAGACCGCGGTAGGGCGTGGGCGGCAGAAACGTTCGTGCGCGAGCTCGGCGAACACTCGGTCCGTATCCGAGCTCGTTTGTCCGCCCTTGGTGAGGCGGAGGAAGCCCAGTCGAGTACGGTCGGCTTCCTCCGTCGCTGTGTGGGTGCGATGACCCGCTCGGATGAGGGCAACGGCCGCCGCCTGCTCCGCTGGTAGAGGAGGTCCGGTTGACAGCGTGTCCAAAGCCTCGCTGATTGCCGCGTTGGCGCAGCTGTCGAAGAAGGCATAGCACCCGATGTGGAGGTACTCGTCGTACCCCGCTTGAGATTTCCGGTCGTTGAGGAAGCGGGCCGTGTCGTCCGTTAGCGTCCACAGACGAGGTTCGTCGATGTCGCGAGGGGGTCGCTCCAAACCGGCCGGAATGATTTTACCGTGGGAGGCAAAATCGACGAACTCGGGCTCGTGGAGCTCGGGGTCGTCGTTCAGCAGGTCGATAGGCTGCTCAGGGGCTGCCTTACCACCCTCAGTCGCAATGGTCGCGTCAGGGGGAATGGACTGCTGTTGATTCGGAAGCACGACTGGGCCTGTTAAACGTTCGAGCTGGGCTAGTAAGGCGGTGTTAGACGCCTGAATCTGCTCAGTTAATCGGAGTTCGAGGGCCGAAACCGCGCTTTGAATCTTTTCGGAAGTACGCTGTTCGATTACAGAGGGGAGAGGGTCGACTCCGGGGGCGGAGGACGACGGCATGAGAACGGGCGTCGAATGAGCGACGAGGCTGCATGATGTAAGACGGCGACTGAGAACGGGGGGAAGTGTCTCGTGACGCTCGAGTGCGCATGAGGCGATGTAAAACTGACACCCTGCTCGACTACGAGAGTCGAGACTGCAATTGCGCGAGCGAGATGGGCGAGCGCAAAGCAAAGAGTGCCAATGCTCGGGGGTTGCACCGGCTTAAGGGGTTGCCGCTAGCTAGTGCTGCTGGGGGCAGGGCATGGGGCGTTGCGCTAGGCGTTTCCTCAGTCCTCGAGAGTTACCTCGAGGAATGGGTGGGACGCGCCGCTTTTACAGTAACGCTTTACCGTTCATGTTTGCGTTCTGTCACATATATAAGTAAGTTTTGCAAACCTCTAGATTTCAAACAATCTGACTATATATCAAGGAGAATAATATCCAATGTACTATCTCTCCATCTATAATATCCAATGTAGTAGGATATTATTATCTATTTAGCCCGACTGGGAGTCAGATTATGCCGAAGATGACAGCTTGTTTACATTTTTGGATGAACTGGCACTAAAACTCCTATTCATCGGAGTGTTACTTGATCAACTAGGAGGAAGAGTGGGTGGGTTGCGCAAGCCGACTGGCGATCGCAATTGCATAAATTGACAGCTACCAGCTAGTGGGGCTGCTTTAGAGGGCTAATGTTAGAAAGTGGGCGTCCGCCGCGGACATTTTGCTGTGCTTGAGACGCTTTGTCTCCGCGCGTTGCCTCAAGCGGGCTCTGCATGGTACGTTAACTAAGTGATAAGCCCCATTATTTTACCAATGTAAAAATTTAGCAATTAGGAGTAAAATTACTCCATATGAGATTTGGCCGAAGGTTGGCTTAAGCTAATGAACCCTGGGGTGTGGTGACTTGCCATCCGAAGAAAAGCCATGCCGTCGGTGTTGCGCTCATGGTAGGGTCGATGTACTTGCCGGTGACAACGTCGCTGGTCGTCGACCAGCCGCCCATGAAACGAATCTTGGTGATGAGGGGTGCGATGATGTATACGGCGGCGGACGCCGCGCCTTTCCGTAAGCTGTGCAATGTCCTCTTTAATTGTGTGTTTGTGGGTGGGGCGGGGGGTATGCATTAATGGCGTTGCACGCCTCCCGAATCCACTCTCTGATGGTCAATGCTATTCACGCGTGCGGCGTCTCGTCGCATGAGATGGCCCATAAGATCGTAAGCTCGGGTCCGTCGATGAAGCGGGAGCAATAGCTTGTGCGCAATGTGGCGAACGTCTCCAGTAGATCCGCGAGGAGCGGTATAGATTTGTAGAACAAGCTTGTCGGCCGTGGTCTTGCGTTGGCCCCCCTTTTGCTTTTCGTGCGAATAATAGTATGTTACCTCCCGCCCGAACGATTGCGATGCGATCGCGATGTCCACGGGCGATCGCACTCATGCTTCCGCGCGACAGAAGTTACGGTACTTGGTGTAGACTACAAGTATCGCGCGGAAGGCCGTGATGTGTACGAGGCTTTCTGGATGTCAAATCAACGCGGCATATTGACGGCGGGAATGTATTAGCATTTGTTGTACGATGGTGGCTGGGATTGGCACGCGAACGTTCGGACCGGGAATAGGCTATTGTCGTATTATAGCGAGGCCACGACGTGCTTCAATTTTGTGAGTAGTGCCCAAGTGCAACAAGTTGCTTTAGGTGATCGCGTAAAATGATATGATTTGCGGGGAAGTAAGGTGCTAAGCTTTCGGCAGCGACAGTGTCGGATCGGGCAATCCACGCAGTGAAGCAAAGCATGTTAGTCGCGGTCGTATGTAGTGGGTTAATGTCATCCTCGTTGCCAAAAACGGCGAAACGACGCATTCCGGTGCCATAGTTGTCGTAGATATGTGGGGGTGAGGAAGTCGGTGAGGAGGGCGAGCACGAGGTCGCCCAGATCGCCCATACCGACGAGCGCTCCAACGTGATTGCGCATCGAGACATGCCAAGGCGGCGCGTGGGCTGAAGGCTCGATTAGACGGTATTTTACAAGCGCGGAGGTGCTCTTGTCCGTTACTGTCCGGACACGGATGGGCCGAAAAGCGGACGAGCGGGTAAGTGGGGCATGGTTTTATGTCCGTCTTGTCCGGTAGATCAAAGACAGTGGGGTACGTAAAATGCCGTGACGCTCTAGCCGGGTATTCCTACGCTCTCGTGCGCTCCGGGCTTGCCCGGAAAGAACAAATATAAAGTTAGAGGGTATACTATGTGTTCGTCGTCAAGCTTGCTCAATAGCTTGTACCATTGCTTTACCAACCAGTATGGTGTGATGACTGTGGCCGCGCGCGGCGCCGAATTTGCGTACTTTTTGGAAGAGGGTAGGTAAGGACGGCCATGGCGGGTTGCACTAGTTAGTCCTATAGGTCCAAAGCTTGTCGGGTAGATGGAGGCAGTCCACGGCCTCGCAATCCGGGTTGCGCCTGCGGGAGTTGTATCGTGGATTCGTGGAAGTTGAGCGTCGCTTTGTGTGGCGAACTTGTCGATGGAGGGTGATCTCCACATGGAATTCAGTTAGTGAAAACGCGGGGGGTGAGTTGTGAGTCGTCCATGTATATTTCTCGGCTGCGCTTGACGGCCACGACGTTCGCCGCTGATCGGATGTATTGCGCTTGCTTGCTTATGTTGACTGTGTCGATAAGCTCCCATAGTTTTCTTAGCTCGTTCATTGTAGCCGGTGACATGAATGTGAGAATGTGGCTGAGTATAGCCACCACTACTATATTGTCCTCGTGTAGGAGCACATTTCGGCTGCGGAAGAGCGGCATGAACGATAAGACGGCGAGTCGCACGGCCTTGAAATCCCTCAAGGTGACATGATTTTGCTAGTCGGGTTGTGGCGAGAAATCCCGTGCTTCCAAGTGCATATTAAGTGTTGCATGGGTGGTGTCGCACGATACGTGAGGTGCGGCTGGATCACAAAGTGGTTGGCTCTTGCTTGTGCTTGTCGATTTATTTCGATATCCGGCTGGTAGCGACTTGTTTGTGTCGCTTGGAGCCTTGAACCCCTGAACAAGGAATCGTGTGACGTGAAGATCGGCTTGTTTTCCTTTGTTCTAGCTTGGCGCTTTTAGAATTTTATTCGCTACCGGAGCGTGTCACCTCCCACTTTCCTTCTCTCGTGAAAGCCTATAGTGGCCCGGCTGGAGTTTTGGAAAGGCATCTTACCACAAGTGTATTAGCACCCTTGTGCGACGTCACTTGACCGACCTTCTAAGACTCGTTTCTGATTGCCTTGGCTGTATAGACTCCGGGAGTACAGCTGCGTCTTCGGTCAGCCCTTTGTCGTCTCCTTTTCCGAGCCGTGCTGCCCGCCTCTTGACCTGTACTTGGTGGTTCTCTTGGTGGCATTTTTCCCTGATTTTCTTGTGCTCCTAAGAGCGCATGCGACGCACCTGCTATGGACTCCGTAAAACTACCGAAGTTCAGTGGGGAGAGACGATATTTTGATGTGCGGGAAAAACGTTTCCGTACATTTGGCAAAAGTGGGCTCCGACTTTGTCGCCGGATGGTGCCGCTTCCTCTCAATAACAAGTCGACATGTACTCCGCATTGATTCTTGCGCTGCCGGAGGACGATCTCTCGGTAATCGAGAATGCTAGCGAGGATGACAAGACCAACGGCGACACTGCGTGGACCGCGTTCGTCAATCATTATGAGGTAAGGCTAGGGATCAAGTGGATTTTGTCGATGTTGATGGTAATGATATTTTGAAACGTCGATGTTGATGGTATTGATATCTTGGATTGTCGATGTTGATAGTTTTGATAGTTTGGGACGCCGACATCGATGGCAATTTAAGCCGATATCATCGCCGATGTATCGATATTTGGGACGATATATCGATACATCGGGCTTAGATAATCAATATTTTCCAATTGTTTTGATAATTGATGGCAATGATAGTAGCACTACTGCCATCGTGTCGATGTCGATGTTGCAACCTATCACATCGATGGCACTATCACTAGGTGATGATGATACTATCGACGATGCATCGATGGCTGATCCCTAGCCTTATTATGAGGACGATGGTATTTTCCGGTGTACGGAGCTACAGCAAGACTTGGAGACGCCGCAAGCGCACGGCGAGAGTGGAATTCAATTCTTGAACCGGATAGTTCGACTGCAACGAGAGCTTGCCCGAGTAGGGGACGTCGTCCACGACCGGCGTATCATCATGTACTTTGTAAAGGGCCTGCGCAGCGAATGCCACTCCATCACCGACACGTGGGACGTACACAATCTCAGCATGGGTACCGTCAAGCGTGATCTTCGTCAAAAGGTCATGCGCATCGAGAGTCGGGCGCAAGCACATACAACGGAGGCCCCAACGCCTACGGCTTTTGCGGCGTCTCATGATGACGCGACGATTAGTCTTTTGAAGCGGCAAGTCTCGGAGCTCCAAGACCAACTGGAATCTCTTCAAGGAGCTGCGACTGCTCGTCGTACCTCATGTGGCAGAGGCGCAGCGAGGGTTTTTCGTGGTGTTTGCTATGGTTGTGGTAAGAAGGGCCATCGCAGGTCCGAGTGCCTAGACAACAACACCGGGGGTAACTCTGCGCAGGTGGACTCCCCGGTTGCTTTTCCGGCGGTCATGGACGTGACGGCCACCCCTGCGAGGCCATTCTCCGAGGCTCGACACATGTTCGAGCGCAATGGGGAAACGTTAATGTGGTTGGCCGACAGCGGCGCTAGCCATCACATGACTAGTGTGCGCCGTGACTTTTGTGAGTATCGAGCGCTCACCGACCGGCTTTGGGTGAAGGGTATCAACTCCCGTGTTGTTGGCGTGGGCTCGGTCCGCATCGTTGTGAAAGCTGACGATGGAGAGGAGATTTTTGCCATGCTGAAGAATGTGCTCCACGTTCTTGAGCTATCCCGTCGCGCGTCATGGTCTTACCATAGGCTTTTCAGCCTCAGTCAAGCTCGGCGATAAGGTCATTTTGTGGTGTTAGCTGATCCCGTGGACCACCTTCGTCTTCATGCCGGCCATGGTGGTGGCGCGTTGTGGTTCCGTTGGAGCGCGCGCATTTGTTGGTGTGGTTGCCGGCGCGGATTGCTTCGTCGAATCCTACCGCTTCGGTCGCCACCGCGCCACTGCAGAAACGGTTGTGGCATTCCCGACTCGGTCACTCGGCGAGTCGCAATTGGACGGGCTCTTGGCCCCTTTAGTGGAGGGTGTGGCGTTTTCTGCGTCGGAGAAGTTGGGCTTCTGTGAGACATGTGTTGTGTGTAAGTCGCACGTCCGTCGTATCTCGCGTGAGCCGGCTGACCGGAACGTTGGTGTCTTTGAGGTCCTAGGCTTAGACTTCTGCGGTCATGTCAGTGTTCTATCCTTGGGAGGACGGCGGTACAACTTGTGTGCCGTTAATTTCGCAGCCGTTTCATGCTGCCAGATGCGGTCCGCTCCAAGGATGAGGCTCGCGACTCGTATCGTCACATGTTGACTACCATCCGTTCTCTTGGGCACACGGTTCGTCGTCTTCGGGTGGACAATGACACGGTGTTCTTAGGTGCTACCCTCCGAAACATCTTGGATGAGTTCACTATCGCCGTGGATACCACTGCCCCTTACGCGCATTGGCAACATGGCCGGATTGAGCGGCAGTGAGGGACATTGGTCCCGATGGCGCAGTCAATGATTCGGCAATCCGCGCTGCCTAAGTCGTACTGGGCTCTAGCGATGGCCGGTGCGGTGCATATCCGCAATCGTGTGCATAGTAGGGGAGCCGGAGGTGCACCTTCCACCTTGGCGACCGGTAGGCGAGCTGATTTGAGCTCTATGCGGGTCTTCGGCTGTCCGGCTTATGTTCACGTCGACAAGTCTCAAAGCCAAAACTTGACGATCGCGCGTGGAAGGGTGCTTTTGTGGGCTACGCTTCCGAGTCACCGGCGTGGTTGGTGTACAATCCTGCTATTTGTCGGGTGGTGAGCAGTCGTAATGTGGTGTTCGATGAGGCTGTTGTCCTCTCCATGGGGGAGAGCAATGCGGAGCAACGCAATGATGATGAAGAGGACAGCGTCCCACGCACCATGTGTAGCGAAGAGCCGGATACACCTTTGGGGGAGTCGCCGATACGGGGGTCGCTTTAGCATTCCGGGTCGATGGAAGATGAACGGGACATCCATTCGGGGGAGACTCCACGTCCAAGGTATAATCTTCGATCCACTGCCTCACCATAGCAATGCGTACCCAGTCCAAGGTACAATCTCCGTTCAACGAGCGCTCCAGGAGATGAATGGACTGCATGAAGTACCGCAGCTATTAAGTCAGCCAGCAGCCCGACTGTTCAAGAGCCTGAGGAGTCCTCGATCGGGGGAGTAGGAGGCAGCTTTCAAGAGCGAGTACGACTCACTTGTATCTCGGAAAGCCAGGACATTGGTCTTTTGTCATGCCGGCCGCAAACTCGTGAATTTCAAGTGTGTGTACAAGCTAAAGCGCGACGCTAATACACAGATTGCAAGGTGCAAAGCAAGACTTGTGGCTCGCGGGTTTACTGATGAGACGGGTGTTAACTACCATGAGACCTTCGCTCCCACAGTGAGGGTCATTTTTATGCGGACGCTGCTCGCGCTTGATGCTCATAATGATTGGCAGGTGCAGCAGCTTTATGTGGTGACGGCATTCTTGGAGGCCGATATCGAGGAGGAAATCTACATGAGGCAGCCGGAAGGATTCCGTCACACCGACATCAATGTAGAGGAGCGAGTGTGCTTCTTGAAGAAATCATTGTATGGCCTCAAGCAAGTTCCTAGGAACTGGAATAAGGCAATAACAACCTGGCTACAAGAGTATGGCTTCAGCCAATCCATGGTGGATCCCGGCATTCACGTCTATATCGATGAGGGCGAGCTTTATGTTTTGGCGATGTACGTGGACGACATCGTAATCGTGGGGCCAGCGGGTAGCTTCATCGTTGGGTTCAAGTCTGCTTTCGGTGACATGTTCAACGTGCAAGACCTCGGTCGAGTGTCTTGGTTCCTTGCCATGAAAGTCGAGCGCGATCGTGGAAACCGCATCATCAGGATTGGACAACAACAATTCGTCTTAGATATGCTGGAGCGCTTCAACATGATGGACTGCAAGCCAGTGAGCTCACCTATGGCGGTCGATGTTTTGAGCAATTGTGTGGAAACGTCGACATCAAAGCTGCCCCTCAATTCAGTGCCGTACCAAAGCTTGATCGGTAGCATGATCTACGCTTCCGTAAGCACACGGTCCGACATCACCATGGTTGTTAGCCACCTTAGTCGGTACCTGCCCGACCCCTCTTAGTTACATTGGAAGCAAGCCAAGAGGGTGCTCCGCTACCTCAAGGGAACAGCATATACGGTGTTGATGTACGGAGGCGCACCTTCATCAAAGGTGGTAGGAAGGTCAGATTCTGACTACGCGAGTGATATTGGCGAGCGGCGCTCTCGCGCGGGGTATGTGTTCATGCTCAACGGTGCAGGGGTGAGTTGGAAAAGTCAGCGACAACAAACTGTGGCGCTGGCGGCAGCGGAGGCAGAATACATGGCGCTGACTGCGGCTATTCATGAGGCAATGTTCTTGAAGCAAGTGCTCCACAAGTTTTACCAAAACTCTGGATTTGCCATACGTATTCGCGAGGACAAACATAGTTGTATCGTACTCGGCAAGAATAGCATGACGACCGGACGCAGCAAGCACATGGACGTGAGGCACCACTTTTGTGGGGAGAAGGTAGAGAGCGGAGACATCGAGGTGCAATATTGTACGACGGAGAACATGCTTGCTGATGTGCTAACCAAGCCGTTAGTGAGTGCAAGGCACAGCCAATTGTGCTATGCCATCATGGGTTTGCCTGCGTAGCAAGGGGGGGTGTTGCGAGACATAGTTTTGTGTGGCAATCACAACGCCGTTTCATCACACCGCCTCTCACCACGCCAAGCACGACGACACGCAGGTACCGCCCCAGTGTAGGTATGTAGGAGAGACGAGAAGCAAGCAGTTAGCCGTCATCTGGTATGGTTAGATATTAGCTTAAAGTGAGCGTTGTCGGTGGAGATTTTCGAATTAAGCCCATAATTTCCAACGAAATTGTCTGAACTGCACACGTCGTTATGAGCGCCACGCGGTCATTGCTCAAGCGCTCATACCAAACTACATATTACACAGTGTTCAACATAATCATATTTTTGGGTAGTTGTTGGAGGGGGTTCGGAGGCGTGGGTGCCGTTGTCAATGCGCAAGGTTTGGTTTGCGGGTGTGTGAATCGAGCATAGAAGTTCACGCCGCAGGCACGGTAATGTATTTGGAAAGCAAGATAGGTTAAACCCACATGACGCAGGTTTGGAAAAACTCTGCACGCGAGGGTGATTGGCTTGGGTGAGGGGCGAGGTCCGACTTGGCCGTTTGCGGCGCATCACGTTGACAGTGGTGTTTGGAATGCTTGGGTGTGTGTTTGTGCCAACCACACCCGCCCCACGCGTGGCACATGTCGGTAATAGGGTGTGTAAATCATTAGGAATGAAGAATTAGTAAATACATATCGACAATCTCCGCACAAATCATCTCATTAGGTGCGCCGAATTCGACGGGTGTTGCTTGGCAATGCGGCTAAGCTTTGCAGGAATATTGTGGAAAATAGAATAATTCATCGAAAACTTGTTTGTCCGTGTATGAACTCCGGCGTAGGTGTGTTCGACGAGCGTTGAAAAGGCGCGTCCAACAGTACTTGTTTTCAAAAGGTTTGACCATGTGTGAGTAATTCATGATCGTTTGAATATTGCGGCCGAAAGGAGCTTGCCCTTGGGTTGTGCGCATATCGGTGGTAAGTCTACATACGCGATTTTGTGCGTTTCCCCCACAGTGGCCTGCCCAACACCTCCTCCCTCCGTCGCCTATGCATTGTATTTGCGCGACCTTCGCAAAAGCCTTCATATTGCGGCGTTGTACGCTCGTTACTCTTTTCGTCTAACCGGCACGGCGATTGTTCGAAAGAGCGTGCCGCACGGGTGGCGGCGCGATACGGCGATAACCACACGTACACAAGCCCGGTAGTGCTCGAATTTGCCCCCCGTATTTGTTACGGCATTCCATCTTGGGCGGTAAAACATTGCCTGGGATTTCAAGAGATTTGTCAATTTTTTTCTTGCGAAGGTGAGCGTCTTGTCCGGAGTTTTGTGTAGTAGTGTATTAGATGTTTAAAATGCATGTTACCCTTTATTGAAATTGAAATTGAAATTGTTTCAACATGTACCGTATGCGCCGGTTTTTCACCAAAAAGCCGGATGCGTCGGCTGCTGTCTCTGGGCCCTCCCAACTATGTCAAACAAGGAACTTACAAGTCAGGGCTAGACCGTGAACCACCTATGTCCAACCTCTCCAAGTGTGTTCGGGGGTTTTACTCCCCCCCGGGGAGGGTCTGAAGCGGTTTGAAAGCGGTGTGCAAGGATGGCATGGGGAGGTGCGTTATGCGGAGGTTCGGCGAGTGGTCGTGCGTGATTTGGTGCGGTAGATAAGGAGGAGATAATGCAGCCATTGGACGGTGTGTGCGTGGAGTGAAGAAAGGATGCGAGATGTGTCGAGTCGTGCTTTGGTGACTAGTTTGTCGGGAGGGTCGGTGCGGAGGGTGAGGAGAGAGGTGAGACTTGCTATGGTGGACGAGTGCGGGGTGCCCGTGCGGCTCATGACTATGGGTAAGATGTCGACGTCGGTACCTGGCCAGTGGTTTCGGATGGCATTTGCGAGGGGTGTGTATTTGTCCCTAATCAAGCTAGCTGTGTGTGAGAGGTTGTGGTCGGTGCAGTACTTCCATTCCCCTATCTGTATTTTCCTGATAGATGAGTATCGGCGGCGGCCGTTGTTGTGACCTACGGAGCGAGGTTCGAGGAGGCGTATGAAATCGGGTTTGTGTGCCGGGGGACGTAGTGCAGGTGGGAGGATTTCGGGGGGGAGGATAGCGGGGCACGAGGTTAGGGAGTCGGGCGAGAGACCTTCGTCTGCATCAACAAGGCGGGTGGGCGGGTGGGGTGTGGGGGGTGGCAGTCAAGAGGGGTGGAGGTGGGGGTGGGGCGGGTGAAAGACTTGATGGGTTTGTTACCGAAGTCTGCAGTGATAGTCTCCCAGCGTCCTCCGTTGTGGCGTTCCAGGAGGGATAGAAGGAGTTGTAGCGCGCTGTTGTGACGGTCCTGTCTTAGGCCAGACATGGATGGGCAGTTACCGGCCATGTGGCCGTTGCTAGTGAATTGGCCGCACATGGGACATCGCATGGTGGGGTTGTGCGTGAGGAGGCGTGTGTTGTGGACGCCCCATAGGAATTCTTGTTTGTGGGTGAATTGGGTGTTGGTGAGTGTTGTGTGTTTTTTGTGGAAGGTGAAGTCGGCGCCGTCTGCCGCGGCGCGGGCGAGGAGGGCGCCGTGTTTGGATGTCTGTGAGAGGGGTGTATGTGTGTGTTTGCAGCTGTGGGTGTGTGCGTCGGCTTTGAGGTTTGTGTATATGTATGGTATGGGTGCCCCTTGAGTTTGTGGTATGAGAGTGTAGGGCCAGGTCCAGTGACCTATGGACACTTCCGAGCCTGTGTTGTATGTGGTGTTTGGTGTTTGACCGTCCGCTATCTGGTTAGCGAGTGCGTCAGCGAGGTCGTTGCCGAGTGAGTGGTTGTGTGCTTTAATTTTCCCGAGATGTGTTCGGATGCCTGCGTTGCAGCGGGTTATGATGGTGCGTGTGATAGAGAGGAGTGTGTCACGGTGGATGTTGTGCCTATAAGCGGAGGGGCAGTTAAGGTATCCTTGTATGAGACGGAGGGAGCACGCACTGTCAGTTAGGAGGTGGGTATGACCTAGTTGGAGGCCTATGTCAATGCCAGCTAGTTCGGCTCGATTGATAGTATGGGAGGGAGGGGTAGAGGTCACCAGGATTTTGACGTTGTTACCCTTTATTTATCTGCAATAATAAAATACGATAATGATAGTACTATCGATAATTATAACAATAGATTATTCTGTATGTAGGTACTATGACTTCAAATCAACGTGGAATTAAATATAGCAAATACTTATAGCACGTTAGTTCCGGGGTGCGGTACGTTGACGAGCGCGTTTATTTTGGTCATGTTTCGATATTGTTTAGTGCTACGTGCTCGGTCCCGTTAGCCAATCTAGATCTCGCCCACACCCTCATATCCGCCACACGAGCGGAAGTATGGTCTCGTCATGTCCCAACACTTATAACTAACTTCTTCGTTGCTTTGCGACCGGCACGATGCCTAGCTCCCCCAACCCTTGAGATCTTTCCATGGACCCCTTTCTAGTGTTGTCGCTACCGTACGCTTGACTTTTGTTGCTTGGATCCCCGTAGTCCAATCCACCCTAGGGCCGGCAGGTGAGCACAACACTACTATGCGTATGGTGTTTTAGGTTTTCTTATATTTGCTTTGAATAGATTCCTCACAAGCGCAGACGCGGCCCGCCCCGGTCACATCCTCGCTCTTGCCCTAAGCGCCACACTCACTCCCGCCGCCATTGACTAGCCTTCCCTTGACCCAAGGAAACGTTTTGCACTTCCCCGTTCCCCTATTATTGCTTTTCTTAGGTTAGGTATCGCGAAGTTCTCTATCTTTTTAAGTGGTTGACCGATGTGGTATACGCAGGTGGACACCTCAGCTCTTCGGCCACGGACGCGGCGTTATGACGAGCCGCAAGGAATTGACGACTTACTGTAGATCTACCTTGCGTAGAGGTCTATTAGCGACATGTATTTGCGTGTGCATAGGATATTGACACAGAATGGAAACGACATGTAATCATGAACAAGCAATTTTGATGTGGCAGTTTGCATGTCTAGCGCTAACTCCCTACACAAATCTTTTGTGTTTTGTTCTACTGTTGCCGGTGGAAGTGCAAATGGAGAGAGATTGAATAGGTCTCACTGATAGAGTGTTTTACACTATATTGAAAAAAGAATAAAGAGATTGATTGAATGGTTATGTCACCTCCCTCTATTGCACTAGGCTCAAATGGCTCCAGCCTAGCTAGCTTGCACGTGTTCTCACCTTGTCTTCGAGCCATGCGCTAGGGCTCTTGCAACGGTTCGATAAGACTAGCGACGCGGCTTGTCTGTCTCGGAAAATCAAACTAGCGCGTCATGTGGCTTAGTCAGACTACTTGTGCGTACCTTTACTTACCGGGAGGTAATGGTAGCCCTCGCTAATTTGCAATGGCGATTAAACCACGTAATGCGTCCTTCCGATGGAAAAGTACCGATCAAATAAGCAACGAGTGCATATACATTGTCACGCAATGTACGGTTGCGTGACACTACTCGTCACATTCGTACCGTCCCCCTCTTGACATATTGATGTCGTCAGACGGGGGACAAACTTCCGTGATCGTGGCTCCTTTACTGAAGCAATTATTGGGACTCAAGAATGTGCGCTTGGTAAGCGTGCATGGAGTCGTTGTACGCCTTAGTCTCGCAAACACGTGCCATTGGGGCGCTTCCAGAAAAACCATGTAACGCCATAGTCGTACGGTGTACCTCGTTCAATTGGTGCCAAACATGTCGAATCTCGTCATCAATGAATTGCGTCATGAAGAGTAAATATTTGCCTCGTCGTTCAAGTAACGCAACATCGACTTGATGCACACAACGTACATGTAAAAAGCCTCGAACTCATCGTCATCGTCTTTTGGAGTGGTCACCGGGACAGCATGCCGAAGAGAAGTTGTAGAGCATAGTATTGGTTTGTTTAAGTGAAACACCGGATGTAAACGAAATTTCGCAGGCAATTTCAATTTGTAACTGTGTTCCCCGATCTGTTCTTCGACTGTAAAAGGTCTCAATTGTCGATCATACAACTTACGGTTAGGCTGTCCACGCAAGAAGAGGTTCTTAGTGACGATAATCACCTTGCCTCCTCGAACGAAATACGGGGCTGTCGACGATTGTGAAAGAGCTTGCATTCCATCCCTGTGCATATGTAACACCGAATGCACCACAGTGTGTAACTCTTGTAACATTTTTATCCGTTTTGACGTGTCTTTGGAAACCGGATTCGAAGGTCGCATGCTAAACAAGAGCAGGTGAGGCGGCTGCTTTGGCGAAAAAAAAATAGCTTCGAAGGGGGTGTGCTCAATTCCGAGCGCAAGAGTAGTGTTGTACGCGAATTCCACTTGAGGCATGAGGTCTCTCTTGTTTGATCCATCGTAGCAGCAAGAACACCGCAAAAGCTGATGGAACGTATTGTTGACGCGCTCCGTTAGTCCATCCGTCTCCAGGCGTCGACTGGAAGACATGTTGAGTCGCGTTCCAAGGCGTCTCTAAAGCGTCTGCCAGAAGCCGGTGGCGAATTTCAGGTCACGATCATTGACCAACGCTCGGGGTAGTCCGTGTATTAATCTATAGACTCCCTCTAAGAATAAACTGGCAGTTTCCTATGGTCTTGCGATCTATGTACACGGCAGAAAATATGTCATTCGAGTCAGATGGTTGACCACAATCAACACAATGTCAAAGCCATTGCTCACATGTAGGTGCGTTAAGTAGTCAAGTCCAATTGTGTGCCACGGTCTAGGTGGAAGAGGCAAAGGGTGAGGAGTCGCAGCCATCTATGAAAATGAAAATGATTTGCAACATGTACCGCTATTGCGATGTGTGACTGCTATGTTAGGGCCTTCTTGCTTATGTCGTCTAGGACTTAAAAAACAAAATTTAGGCCGGCCTCCCTAATCCTTGATCATTATAGGGACTAAGTCAGTATACCCGTACAAGGGAGTGTAATCCACTTTTGGCTTAGCCATTGGTTGATACACTCCATTACATACTGCTCAACTTAAAAGTCCCGATGTGAAATCCACAGAATCCGCCTTCACCGCGGAAAAAGAAAACAGCATGCAGTTAGTTCTATCACAAACTCCGATCGCCTTGCTAGGGGATTGGCTTGCTAGTTTCCCTCTCGGCCTTCATCCGCTGTTGGCTCACCACAAAGAAAGAACGGTTTAGGCAGTCGTAGACGTCCTACCGTTTCATTTTCTACCGGGGCTAAGCCATATGTGTTTGAATCTTAGCTCTTCGACACACGACGCCGCGCTCGAAAAATCTTTAAGATCTTGGCGAATTCGTTTCCACCAAAATCTGTCGAGCGCTTTAGCAAGAGTGCCAACGACTCCTCTGTGGCCAACTGACGAACAAGCGTGCAACTCAAAGATCAATCACAGTCGGAGCCCAAAGTTCCGCGGGACACGGAGGTGATCGACACGCCAAACGAACCTTGCTATGGCATCAATCCGGCTGGTTTACGTCCACTCACCCTCGCCCCCATAAAACGAGTCTTGGGAGTACCCCTCGGGAATTAGTAGAGCGAACTCATGGCTGAACCTCAACGCGTTTATAGTTAGTTGTTTAACTCCGCGTCCTTTAAGAGCGGCTGGGACTTCCGTTGTAAATATGTGTTTTGGCGGAACCCCGCCATCCCAAAATAAGGGTACTGTGGCCTGAGGTACGAAGTCTTGTCTCCGACTTAACGGATCGGCTTCGATCAAGGCTCCCTTGCGGTGCGCAAGCATCATCGTGCCCACACGCGGTTGCAAGTCCCGCAGGTTACGAGCTTGCCGCTTCTTCAGCATGTTGTTCGGTCGCCTGAGCAAATGTCGTAGCGTGTCGTGGTCTGTCACGACAAGGAACTTTAAAAACCCTTTAAGGTAACAACTCCGATGCTTTACCGCTTCGCATACGGCATAAGCTTCTAAATCGTACGCAAAGTAGGTATTGCTACACTTAGCTGAATACAGCTTACGCGCCCAATAAGAAACTAGTTGAAGCAGTCCTCCTCCTTGGTCGTGCAACATGATTATTGCAATCTCCATTGTCGAAGCACATGTAGCTTCGGTGAACATCGCGTCTGAGCTATCATCCGAAAGGATAATCCATGGCGCGGAATAAATGAGCCGTAGCTTGAGAGTCTCGAAAGCTTCCAAACACGCACGCACCAGCATAGCCTTATGTGGCTTGGACTTCCGTTGTAAGTCCGTCAATGGAGCCGTAAAGTCGCTAAAATGATGAATAAACATGGCGTTGAAGTTCCAGAATTGCACGAAACTGCGAGCCTCCTTCAGCGTCGTAGACACCGGCCAGTATGTAACGGCCTCGTACATACTGGCCGGTATGCAACGAGGCCAGATTTTTGTTTCGACTTTCTTAGTCGACACCAAAAATCTACTACCTGACACAATGTAGCTCAAGTACTCTATCTCTTGAAGACCGCAGAAGCATTTCTTACGACGCAACTTCAAGCCCTCCTCTTTGAATCGTTGTAGCACAAGACGCATGTGCTTAGGTGCTTTTCCATGGTGCGACAGTAGACAAGCACGTCGTCGAGGTAAATCGTAAAGAGCTTGAGTAAAAAGTCACGAAGAATGCCATTCATCATTCGCTAGAATGTGGCAAGTACACTGCACAAACCGAATGGCATGGCAACTCACCCCATCAGCCCATCATGTGTCTGAAACGCGGTCTTGTGGACGTCTTCATAACGCACTCGAACTTGCTAGAAGCCAGAGGCGAGGTCAAGGTCGGTGTAAAAATTCGCGTCCTTTAGTTCCTCGAGGGTGTCATCCACACGCGGAAGTGGGTAGGCGTCTTTACGTGTAACCTCGTTAAGGCCACGGTATTCAATGCACATGCGAATATAACGATTGGCTTTTCGCACAAAATTTTTTGGCGAGCCAAACTCACTATGAATGTGTCAAATTAAACCAACCTCAACTGCATGTTGGAGCTGTCGCTTAACCCTAGCGCGCTCCGCAGGTGACAATCTGTTGAGACGATGACGTTTCATCGGGCCACTTGTTTCAATGGGATAATCCCATTGCCGGCCTACATGCGGCGAATCTAGTGGTTGCAATGACTCCAAGAAGTCATCATAGAGTAACGACCGGAAGTTTTCACATTACTTGGTAGTTAAGTCCTCTCCAGTGTGAAATTCCGATGGTTGTGCCACATGTGACGTGACGTCAATCACGTAAAATTCAAAGTAACGTACTCTACTTCGGCGCGTCTTGCGCATGGGCTTCTAAACTTTGCCTTGCAATATAAGTAGGCATTCAAGGCGCCGATCCTCCGCCTGAATCTCCATTAATGTACCATCCATCAGTGTAAAGAGACGTATCATGCCCAAATGTAACGAAGCTTGCTCGTCATCTAGTCATGGTAAACCGAGCACCGGGCCATCAGCACGTAAGTCACGCTGGACTAAAAAATCCGCTTGAATTCGTGTTTAGCAACTCGAAAGTGATCTCGCAAACTGTAGAAGACGTTACACGTTGACCGTTGGCGAGTCGAACTCGAGTCTTGGCCTTAGACGTCAAGATTGGTAAGGAAAAGCATCTTACGAAATCTTATGACACGAAGTTAAGCGTCGCAGGGCAGTCGACTAATAAGGAAATTAGATGTCCGCCGTAAGGAGTTTTCACGTTTAACTTAGTTTGAATCAACAGGCGAGCTTCGGTGAGGTAAGTCGTAAGGGCGGTAGGGTCCGATGAACATAGTCGTAGCGTAGCGATGGAACATGTAGGCTGGTTTGGTGGTACATGTAGCGATGGAGGTTCCACAAAAGATGTTGTCGGGGCTGAATCGTAAAAATCTCAATCAGCGTCGACCAACCACAACTGACCATGCCATGGAGTAGGAGCAACAATCTCCTGCTGAGTCGGGTCATTAACCGACTAGCGAGCAAACAACTATGTTTAAGCAGGGAATTCTTGGTACATTTTCTAGTGTCGAGTGATGTCGTTGAACTAAGCCCACTTAAGTAGGACGAACATGGCCATTGTAGATGTTAGAGCTATTCATCAACAACATTCAAATTGGCATGCTATATGTTTTGCTAACTCGTGCGGTGGGCTGAAGAACGCTCGCTCCCCACTTAAGTTGCTCCCTAAGATAGAGTCACTCGGCAAACAGCGAGGTAAGTCACCGTGCGAGTCATGCCCCTCGTCATTTGCATAGCCTTCGTACGTGTAGAGGATGAAAAATAGAGCCGACTAGTTTCCAATCAATCGAACGTCTGGGTACATGTTTACGAATATCTTTTTGCATGCTCTGACGACGACGACCAACGACAGATATAAGAGGTGTCGCTATTGAAGTCAATGGAGATGTCGAAGTAGGAACTTGCACCTTTGTCGATAACATTGCCTCGAGACGACAAGTAGATATAGCTAGTCTAGCTCGTCCGATGAGCAACCTTGCCAACATCATTTTTGCTTTTTGGGAGCACCGACCGGCGTATTGCTAGTTAACTTTGGGCATTGGAAGAGACGGTGTCCCTTCTTCTGACACTTGAAGCAAAGTCCCTCCTCATGTGGAGTCAAAGCTCCCGCGATGGCGTTGAAATCAATTCTGCTAGTGGTTCACAAAGTCCGCCCGCGGCCTCGATTGCCACGTCCTCGACCACGTCCACGTCGATCCCTCACCACGTTCCAAACCGGATCCTGCGCCACGTTTTTGGCGCTTAGCAGCTACGAGCTCTAGTTTCATATGCGGCCGCATATGAATATGTCGATCTCCCCCATATGAAACTGCATGGCCCATATGTGGCCAGTTGGTCACGAGGTCATTCGGAAAACTTTGTACCTCTATCAGCGGCATGTTGTAGTCCTTTTGCCGATAACGGTGAGACTTTGCATGAGTATGGAGTTCAAATTCGACAGACCTTTGATGAAGGTGAAGTACTAGAAGAAGTTTGAAAATGGCTGTCGGGACCTCCTAAAGAAGTCGTTAGACTGCCGGGTGTAGACGGCGTAAGTCCGCGAGCCCTGCGTAAGTAGTATCATGCCCGTAATTGCGTCATCTATGATGTCAAGTAGTAAGAACGTCTTACGAATCTCATTAAACAAAGAGTTGAACGTGTCTGGAATAAGCCTCCGCATCAAACATCGATGTATTCATGGGATCATGATGCGTCTGCCGCATCATCCGCATCAATGCGTCCATGAATTAGTGCTCAATTTAATCAATGCGTCCACGAATTAGTGCCCCATTTAATCAATGCATCTACGAATGAGTGCCCCATTTAATCAATGCGTCCATGAATTAGTACCCCATTTAATTAATGCATCCATGAATTAGTGTCCCGTTTAATCAATGCGTCCATGAATCAGTGCCCCATTTAATCAATGCGTCCATGAAATAGTGCCTTATATAATCAATGCGTCCATGAATTAGTGCCACACATGATCAATGCACAACGAATTACATGTACATTTACGGAACATATCGTCGGCCGCATCGATGCATCTTCTTGTATTTTATATTTTTCTGGTATTGCCACGCTACATTTGTTTCCAATGCGACCATATACATGTACGTGGTACGGAGACGGCAATGAGGAAATGAAATTGACGACCACGCACATTTTTCAAATATTGACTCCTCCCGTACGGTAAGGCTAGGGATCGATGATATCATCCGGACTATATCGACGCATTTCGTGGTGTTTTCGCAGACCCCGAATGCGAAGTATGCCCGAAATCGTTGCGAAATACGCATGAAAAATATCGACGATACAATCGATCCCTAGCCTCACCGTACGGGTAGCTATCACGCACATAGCGGCATCTATGACACGTGTTTACCGCCAAAATTGACGATAAGGAATGGGAATTGCCTCGACAAACGTGATATGTGGTCGAGAAGCGTTGCCGTAGCGTCCGCCATATCCACCTGAGAACGTGGACTCTGAAATGTCTTGTACACTGGTGCTTGCGCCGTGCGATGTGAGACGATTTCAAATTGACGGTCGATATTGAATGATATTTGATTTAAAATTGGTTGCGTGTCATCTCCGACTCCCAAAGTTCGTCCGCAATATGTACTAGCCTCGCCAAATGTATCATAATAAAAGCAAATGAACAACCATCCGTGCAAACCATTATCTCCCCGCGCCCCCCCCACCAACAGTCCCTACCGGTCGTGCCGCGGTTTGAAAAAGCTGCGACGGTGCTTTGGCATAGCCGCCACGGTTATGTATTGCCTTCACGGCGGTCAGTGAAACTCCAAGCATGACCCGAAGACATGGTGCGCACCCCTATTATCGGCCACGTCGATGCTCACGCTGCTAGGTCCTTCTACGTAGTTGAAGTTATATTGTCTGAGGTTTCCGTTTGGGGGGGGCGCAGTGCGAGACAAGAAGAGAAGGTCTACCGACCGGGAACGGTACACTCGAGGATGCTCCCCACCTGCAAGATGCGGCGAGCCAAGCCGCCATACAAGCCCATCAGAGTTAATGCTCCTATGTGGACGAACACGAAAACATGGAAGATTTCGAGATGCAGCGGGCGATCCTGCTACCAATGCTAACCCGCAGCCGTTGACCGCCCTGCCAAGGTCCATCGCTCCAGTCGGCGAACCCGGGTCGCTATCCGGCGCTGCCATCATCGTCAACGCATATGTGGCGGTTAGCCTCTGAAAGCTAAACGCTAGCACAAATCTGTTCTAATCTGTCTAGTTCTGTTGTTGCAAGATGGCAAATGATGTTGTCGAGAGGCAATTGATGAGAGATGTTTCACTGCTGTACTTAGGCAGTAGATGTTGTAAGTGAACAAAGGAATTGTTAAAAGGTTCTGTCACCTCCCTCTACTGCAATGGGCTTAAATAGGTTTCAGCCCAGACTAGTTACGCCTGCAAGGTTCGCTTACGTGTCACGCGTTAGTGCTGCTCAACCGTCGTCATCTGTCCTCGAGACACGGCCTGCCTAGCATTGGGTTTCACGACGCGGCTCCTTCTGCATTGAAGAGTTCGTTCTGGCGCGTCATCTGGCTGGTTAGATTAATTATGCATATCTGTACGTACCGGGAGGTACTGGTCGTACTGTAGCATCAGCACCATTACAATATTGCAGTAGCGACGTACCCACGAGTATACGTCCGTCCTGTGGAAAAGCACGATTTGGTATCCGTAACGAGTACATGTACAATGTCATGCAATGTACTGTTGCAGGACTGTACTCGTCACACTCGTACCCTCCCCCTCTTGACAGATCAATGAGGCCGCCGCGAGGCAGACCTCCGTGGTTCTTGGCTCCTTTACTGAAGCAGTTACTGGGACTCAGGAATGCGCGCTGGGAAAGCGTGCATGAAGTCAATGTACGCCTGAGTCTTGGCGAACTTGCGCCATTGGGGCGTCTCCAAGAATTCTTGTAACGCAATTGTTCGATGCACCTCGTTCAATCGGTGCCAGACAGGTGGAATGTCGTCATCACTGAAGTGTGTCATGAAGAGCAGATATTTGCCTCGTCGTCCAGGTAGCGACTTGATGCACACAGCAGAGATGTGCGACACGTCAAACTCCTCGTCGTCTCCTTCAGGTACAGTTACCGGGACAGCTGGTCGTAGCGGAGCGGTAGAGCAGGGTCGTAAGTTGTTAACATGGAACACATGATGTAAGCGTACTGTCGCTGGTAGTTTCAATCTGTAACTGTGTTTTCCAATCTGCTCCTCCACTGAAAAAGGGCCGAGCTGTCTGTCTCTGAGTTTCCGGTTCGGTTGTCCTCGCAGAAAAAGATTTGTTGTGACGACTGACACCTTGTCTCCCTTAGCGAAGTGTGGCGCTGTAGACGGTTCTGTGCGCGCTTGCATCTCGTCCTTATGTAGCTGTAACACTGAGCGTACCAGGGTGTGCACTTCCTGTAACAATCTCAACCGTTCTGTTGCGTCTTGCGAAATTGGAATCGACGGTCGCATGCTGAAGAGCAGGTCAGGAGGCTCCTCAGGAGAAAAACCAAAGTTAGCCTCGAACGGTGTGTGCTCAATTCCGAGTGCACGCGAAGCGTTGTACGCAAACTCCACTTGCGGTAGAAGTGTCGACCAATCAGAGCCATCATAGCAACAGAAGCAACGAAGAAGCTGCTGAAACGTGCTGTTCACGCGCTCTGTCAATCCGTCTGTTTCTGGGTGTCGGCTGGAAGACATGTTCAGACGCGTTCCAAGGCGTCTCCAGAGTGTCTGCCAGAAAGCGCTGACAAATTTTGGGTCGCGGTCGCTGATCAGCACACGGGGCAGTCCATGTAAGCGGTAGACTCCCTGTAAAAACAAAGTGGCAGTTTCTTCGGCAGTAATCGACTCTGTACATGGCAGAAAATGGGCCATTCGAGTTAGATGGTCTACTACAATCAGCACACTGTTAAAGCCGTTGCTCTCAGGCAAGTGTGTCAGGTAGTCAAGACCAACTGTGTGCCACGGTCTGGGTGGAACAGGTAATGGGTAAAGAGTCGCAGCCATCTGCGGTCGAATCTTTGCTCGTCGGCACACGACGCAGCGTTCACAAAAATCTTTCACGTCTTGGCGGATTCGTTTCCACCAGAATCTGTCGAGTGCTTTAGCAAGAGTGCTAGCAACTCCTCTGTGACCAGCTGACGAACTTTCGTGCAGCTCTGTGATCAATCTCAGTCGGAGCTCAGAGTTCTGTGGAATACAGAGGCGATTGAGACGCCAAAAGTACCCGTCTCTGGCTTCTATCCGGCTGTCTCTTGTCCACTCACCATCGTCCCCATAAAACGAATCTTGTGAGAACCCCTCGCGAATGAGATCAGCGAACTCAGGGCTCAGCTGCAACGCTTCAACAGTCAGTGAATTTAACTGTGCGTCTTCAAACAGCAGCTGGGACTTCCGTCGTAATTCTCGATCTGACGGAACCTCGCCATCCCAAAATAAGGGTACTGTGGCCTGAGGTACGAAGTCTGGACGCCGGCTTAACGGGTCGGCTTCGTTCAGAGCTCCCTTGCGATATGCAAGTGTCATCGAGCCCACAAACGGTTGCAAATCCCGCAGGTATCTTGCTTGCCGCTTGTTCAGCCTGTTGTTCGGTTGCCTGAGCAGATGTCGCAGTGTGTCGTGGTCTGTTACGACAAGGAACTTAGAACAGCCTTCAAGATAGCACCTCCAATGCTTGACAGCTTCGCATACGGCCAAAGCTTCTAAGTCGTACGCAGAGTAAGTGTTACCACGCTCAGCTGGATTCAGCTTACGCGCCCAGTAAGAGACTGGTTGAAGACCGCCTCCTTGGTCTTGCAACAGGACTGCTGCAATCCCCACTGTTGAAGCATCTGTAGCCACGGTGAACGTCGCGTCCGAGCCGACCTCCGGAAGGATCAGGCATGGCGCGGAAATGAGCCGTAACTTGAGAGTCTCGAAGGCTTCCAAACAGGCAGGCGTCAGCGTAACCTTCTGTGGCTGGGACTTCCGCAGTAAGTCCGTCAATGGAGCCGTAAGGTCGCTAAAATGGTGTATAAATCTCGCATAGAAGTTGCAGAACTGTACGAAACTGCGAACCTCCTTCTGCGTCTTGGGCACTGGCCAGTCTGCAACGGCCTCGACTTTCTTTGTGGAAACCGAAATTTTCCCGGCTGACACAGTGTAGCCCAGATACTCCATTTCTTGCAATCCGAAGAAGCATTTCTTAAGGCGTAATTTCAGCCCTTCCTCCTTGAATCGCTGTAGCACTAGACGTAGGTGCTCCAGGTGCTCTTCCAGAGTTCGACTGTAGATACAGACGTCATCCAGGTAGACTGTCACGAACTTATGTAAAAAGTCGCGAAGAATGTCGTTCATCATCCTCTGAAATGTAGCTGGTGCGTTGCACAGCCCAAACGGCATGGCGACCCATTCCATTAAGCCATCAGGGGTCTGAAAAGCCGTCTTGTGAACGTCCTGATCACGCACTCGAACTTGCCAGAATCCAGAAGCGAGGTCGAGGTGTGTGTAAAAATTCGCGTCCTTAAGTTCGTCCAGAGTGTCGTCCACACGCGGTAGCGGGTAAGCATCTTTACGCGTAACCTCATTAAGACCACGGTAGTCAATGCACAGACGTAGCGAGCCATCAGCTTTTCGCACAAAAAGAATTGGCGAGCCGAACTCACTGTAGCTGGGTCGTATTAAACCAGCTTCCACTGCGTCTTTGAGCTGTCGATTAAGCTCAGCGCGCTCTGCGGGTGACAATCTGTTCAAACGTTGGCGTCGCATTGGGCCAATTGTTTCAATGGGATGATCCCACTGTCGGCTTACATGTGGAGAGTCGACAGGTTGCAGTAACTCCGGTCGTTGTCCGTTAGCGAGTCGAACTGGAGTCTTACTTGCAGACTTCCGAGTCTGTAAAGCAAAGCGTCGTACAAAGTCCTCTGACACAAAATCAAGTGTCGCGGCGCAGTCCACTAATCCAGAAATTCGGTGTCCGCCATCAAGAGTTTTCACAGTCAGCTCAGTTCGAATTAACGGGCGAGCTTCCGTGAGGTCAGTCAGTAGTGCTGTAGCTGGCGAGGAAAATTGTCGCAGCGTAGCGATGGAAGGTTCCGAGTCGTCTGTTGGTACAGGTACCGAGTCGGGTTGATCAGGTGTTGTAAGTTCTGATGAGTCGTTAAACACACAATCTGCGTCGACTAACCACAGTTGTACATGCCAAGGGGCTGGAGCAACCACTTCCTGTTTCGCTGGGTTCTCCAGTGACTGACGTGTAAAAAGCTGTGTCCTTGCTGGGAATTCTTGATAAAGTTTCCAGTGCTTAGTCACCTGAGTAAATTTCGCCCACTTCGGTAGTACAAATACAGCCATCGTAGATGTCGGAGATGTTCGACGACAATCCTCAAAATGCTGCGCAATCTGCTCAGCTAACTCCCAGGGTGGGTTGATGAACACCCGTTCTCCTGACAAATCTCTGTCTAGAATCGAGTCACTCGGCGAACAGTGAGGTAAGTCACCGTGCGAGTTAAGACCTTCATCATCAGCACATCCTTCCAACGTGAAGTTGAATTGTGCATGCAGAGGGTCAAAGACTGAGTCAACCAGTTTCCAATCAACTGAACGTATGGTTACATGTTTACGACTCTGTCTCTGCTTAGTCTGACGACGACGACCTGCTACTTGCGTTACAGGTGTCGCAACTGTAGTCGATGGAGATGCCGAAGGTGTTTCGACGACCTCTGTCGCTAACAGTGTCTCAGAATGAACAGTAGATGTAGCCGGCTGTTCCAGTTCATTTGTAGAACAGCCTTGCCACCATCATTGCTTCTTAGGTTGCATCGGTGCCTTGCCTTTGAACTCCGGACATTGGAACAAACGGTGTCCCTTCTTGTGGCACTTGAAGCAGAGTCCTTCGTCCATGTGTCGCTTACGTTCCTCAGCTGTCATCGCATTTGCGAGTGTGTTAAAATCTTCGCGGCCAGATGTCTGACCACGTCCACCATTCTTGCCACCTCCACGTCCACGTCCGCGGCCACGTCCACGGCCACCTTTGTTACGTTTCCAGACGTTAGAGGATTCCTCGAAAGGGTCATCAAGGTTGCGCTTGCGTGAGGGCTGGGCAGATGGTCCAGCAGCAGACTTTGAATTGCCTAGTTCCGGCGAGTCTGTCACGACGTCATTCAGAAAGTTTTGCAGCTCCACTAGCGTAGTCTGGTATCCTTGCCGAGCTCGGTGTGACTTAGCTAGTCTCTTGAGCGCTTCGTTCGATAGGCCATTAATGAAGCGTACACACTGTACCTCAGCTGTCAGGTGTTGACGAGACCGACGTAAGTAGTCGTTGTACTGTTTAGTGAAAACCGCGTAACTCATCGTGTTGCTCTGCGTAAAGCTTAGCAAAGCGTTAATTGCGTCTTCCTGAATGTTCGGAAGAAACGTCGACTTGCGTAACTCCGTAACAAGCTCGTTGTATGTAGATGGAATTGGAGGCTGATTTTTCCTGTTCAACCACCACCCACCCAGGTGTCCAGAAAACTGTGAAGTAACCCAGAACACTGCATCGTACGAGTCAGCCGTAATCCCAAGCATCACAAAACGCTGAGGCTGTGCTTCGAGCCAATCCTCCAGTACATGAGGTACTCGACCATCTTGGTACGGTGAAGTAATAGCAGCCTTACGCTGAGTCTCCGTGAGGGTCACAGATAGTCCAGCCAAGTTGTGGGTAGGCATCGGCATTCCCACTCGTAAATTTGTAGGTCCTTCACCAGTCAGTCGATTAATGTGTCCACGAATCAGAAGCCATACAGAACCAGAGTCGACCGTCGTAAACCGGGTGTACATGTGGAACTGTCTCGGGATAGACGTGTCGTCTTGCATGACTGGAACATGTTGTGTGATTGCTCGATAAAAAGATTCCCACTGAGTCACGTAACCAAAGTGAAGTAACTCACTCTTGTGCTTCTCAGCACGAAGTAACCCTTTCTATGAGGGCGTAAGTGTCAGACCGTCAATGTTGATGGTTTCCGGGACGACGTAGGTGCCATCCGGATTAACTGTCGACTGTGCCAAAACAGCCTGCTCGACCTGAGCAGGTGTACGTAAGTTGTTCGTAGCAAACAGGACAGGAATAGAAACCGAGTACACGTAGACAAGCTGTCGTCCTTGAGGTAGTGCAACATTAACAGGTTCACCACTCAACAGCGTCAAATCATCCGGTGTTAAAACAAGACCGGTCTCCTCGTGTAACTCGCGAATAGCAGCGTCGACAGGCTCTTCGTTAGGTAAGACAGAGCCAGCTGGGAACCAAGTTTTACCAGAACGAGGTTCACGCTGAAACACCAACTTCAAGTCCGACGGTTTAGTTCCTCCAACGTGAATTACCAACACCACGTAATGTCCGGGTCCAAGAGAAGCCATCTCAAACAATCAAACAACGTCAAGTGGTTCAACGAGCAACGAAAGCGTGCGTCGACCAAAGAGCTCCGAAACCAGTGTGGCGGTTAGCCTCTGAAAGCTAAACGCTAGCACAAATCTGTTCTAATCTGTCTAGTTCTGTTGTTGCAAGATGGCAAATGATGTTGTCGAGAGGCAATTGATGAGAGATGTTTCACTGCTGTACTTAGGCAGTAGATGTTGTAAGTGAACAAAGGAATTGTTAAAAGGTTCTGTCACCTCCCTCTACTGCACTAGGCTTAAATAGGTTTCAGCCCAGACTAGTTACGCCTGCAAGGTTCGCTTACGTGTCAGGCGTTAGTGCTGCTCAACCGTCGTCATCTGTCCTCGAGACACGGCCTGCCTAGCATTGGGTTTCACGACGCGGCTCCTTCTGCATTGAAGAGTTCGTTCTGGCGCGTCATCTGGCTGGTTAGGTTAATTATGCATATCTGTACGTACCGGGAGGTACTGGTCGTACTGTAGCATCAGCACCATTACAATATTGCAGTAGCGACTTACCCACGAGTATACGTCCGTCCTGTGGAAAAGCACGATTTGGTATCCGTAACGAGTACCTGTACAATGTCCTGCAATGTACTGTTGCAGGACTGTACTCGTCACACATACGTGGGCGGGATAAAAGAGGTGAAGGTAGCCCGTATTCCATATGCTTTATCCTATTTTAGACATAATGATTAGACGGATAAAGGAGCAAGGGTCGAAGAATGACAGTACCGCCACCATAACTTGTTGGCCTGCAACACCACCAACCTAATGTACCATCGTCTTTGACTACTTAGCCCACGACGCTTAAAAATCGCGGTGAGCGGCCACATTACGTGTTCCTTTCCGCGTTTTGCCAGTCATTTCCATCGTCTTATTGTTTGTATTCGCCGCTTATCCGACGTTCCGTGTCGTTTAGTATTAAACCCTCGTTCCTTTATACGTCTTGTCGCGTCGTATGCGCCCGTCGACAGTGTTCGCGTGCTGCTTTTTTGTATTTGGTTACGTAGGAGGGAAATCTAACAAGCGTCAAGCATGTAGCTAAGGTCGACACCTCGTATTAAGCCACAGCTCGCTGAGCATCGCAACCAACTAACCCATATGTGTACGAAGGGGTTAGCGAAGGCGAATAGGACGTCGTCTCTACCCGAAAGAGACACACCTCATATGTCCTATGTCGCTGCACGCACCGGTAGCGGAGGCCGTTACACATGGGGTGCCATAGTATACAGGATATGCATGCGTTGGCTATCGAATCACTGAGTATTATTATGGCGACTTGTTTAGCCCCGCCATGAACTTGTTTCCGAAACATTTTTTGTCGTTTAAACCATTTCTCATCCTGTGCATGACTCAACTGCCTTCAATCAGAATGAATTTTGTGTCGGGCCCTGCATAGCAGCCGATATTTGGGGAGAAACCGGCCCACTACTAGGCGTGATGGGCTATTGGTTGATAATTGTTTTGTGCTACATGAAAAACTGCTGATGAGCCTTCAGCGAGGTAAGGCCGCACAGAAATCGATTCTTTCAATTAAGTGCGGATTTAAATTCTGTACATGCTGATAATGCAAGTAGCTGAGAATCATTCACTCGCTGTTATTGATGGACAGATCGAAAGGACATTCATGTGCAGCTTTGGTATGCATTTTGCGTGACGTCGATATTTTGCAACATGCTCACACACACACACACACACACACACACACACACACACACACACACACACACACACACACACCACACACCACACACACTCGCGCAAGCAAATTGAAATTGAAATTGAAATTGTTTACAACATGTACCGTATGCGCCGGTTTTTCACCAAAAAGCCGGATGCGTCGGCTGTTGTCTCTGGGCCCTCCCAACTATGCCATACAGGGAACTTACAAGTTAGGGCTAGACCGTGAACCTCCTATGTCCAACCTCTCCAAGTGTGGTCGGGGTATTTACTCCCCCCCGGGGAGGGTCTGGAGTGGGTTAAAGGTGGTGTGCAAGAAGGGGCATGAGGTGGGTCTTTATGCGGATGCTTGGCGAGTGGTCATGCGTGATTTGGTGCGGTAGACAAGGAGGAGATAGTGCAGCCATTGGACGGTGTGCGTATGGAGGGTGGAAAGGATGCGAGACGTGTCTAGGCGAGTTTTGGTGATGAGTTTGTCCGGGGGGTCGGTGCGGAGGGTGAGTAGGGAGGTGAGACTTTCGATGGTGGATGAGTGCGGTGTGCCCGTGCGGCTCATGACTATGGGTAGGATGTCGACTTCGGTACCTGGCCAATGGTTTCGGATGGCGTTTGCGAGGAGTGTGTATTTGTCCCTAATCAAGCGGGCTGTGTGTGAGAGGTTGTGGTCGGTGCAGTATTTCCACTCCCCTATCTGAATTTTTTTGATAGACGAGTATCTACGGCGGCCGTTGTTGTGGCCGACGAAGCGAGGTTCGAGGAGGCGTATGAAATCGGGTTTATGTGCCGGGGGACGCAGCGCAGTCGGGAGGATGTCGGAGGGGAGTATGGCGGGACACGAGGTTAGGGAGTCGGGCGAGAGACCTTCGTCAGCATCAACAAGGCGGGTAGACATGTGGGAGGGGTGTGGGGGATGGCAGTCAAGAGGGGTGTAGGAGGGGGTGGGGTGGGTGAAAGACTTGATGGGTTTGTTACCGAAGTCTGCAGTGATATTCTCCCAGCGACCTCCATTGTGGCGTTCGAGGAGAGACAGGAGGAGTTGTAGCGCGCTGTTGTGTCGGTCCTGTCTCAGGCCAGACATGGATGGGCAGTTACCGGCCATGTGGCCGTTGCTGGTGAATTGGCCACACATGGGACATCGCAGGGTGGGATTGTGTGTGAGGAGGCGGGTGTTGTGAACGCCCCAAATGAATTCTTGTTTGTGGGTGAATTGTGTGTTGGTGAGTGTTGAGTGTTTTTTGTGGAAGGTGAAGTCGGCACCGTCCGCTGCGGCGCGGGCGAGGAGGGCGCCGTGTTTGGATGTTTGCGAGAGGGGTGTAAGGGTGTGTTTGCAGCTGTGTGTGTGTGTGCGTCGGCTTTGAGGTTTGTGTATATGTGGGGTATGGGTTCTCCTTGGGTTTGTGGTATGAGGGTGTAAGGCCACGTCCAGTGTCCAATTGACACCTCCGAGCCTGTGTTGTATGTTGTATCTGACGGGTGACCATCAGCGACCTGGTTAGCGAGTGTGTCTGCTAGTTCGTTGCCGAGTGAGTGGTTGTGTGCTTTAATTTTACCTAGATGTGTGCGGATGCCTGCGTCGCAGCGGGTTTTGAGGGTGTGTGTGATGGAGAGGAGTGTGTCGCGGTGGATGTTGTGCCTATAAGCGGAGGGGCAGTTAAGGTAACCTTGTATGAGGCGGAGGGAGCACGCACTGTCAGTAAGGAGGTGCGTATGTCCTAGTTGGAGGCCTATGGCGATATCAGCTAGTTCGGCTCGATTAATTGTATGGGAGGGGGGGGGTAGAGGTCACCAGGATTCTGATGTTGGTGTCCGAGGCGGGGTGGGTGGCTGCCGCTCCAAGAGGGGAATGGCCTCCTTTTTTCGAGCCGTCTGTGTATACGAAGTCCTGCGAGTTCCAAGCAAGGATGCCTCTGGTCGGGGAGTATGTTAGTCGTGTGCGTTCTTGTAGGGGGTGGGTAAGGGGGTGAGTGGGGTTGGGGGGGAGATGGTATATGCCTGCGGAGTGAGGGGAGTAGGAGGTGGTGAGGTGTGGTGGTGGGATGTTGATGGTGGGGTTTGGGAGGTGTGTGTCGTAGATAGATTCTAGGGTGTTGTGGAGTGTGTTAGAGTTGGGAACGGATAGTTACACGGAGGTCGTGCCGGCCCCACAAGGGGGGCCGGCTGTGGTGACTAGAGAAGTGTGTGGAGAGAGATGGCGGCCGGCGAAGGCACCGGCAAGGCCGGCCGACCGCCACAAATAGGGAATAGAGTACCGCTAATAGCATAACACTAAGTACTAGAATGACAAATAGCTACCTTGTACATAAGTACTATGCAACGGGATGCTAGTGCTAACACCCCCCCTCAAGGTAGCCGAGGTCTTGACGTCGTCCTAGCTTGCGATGAGGAAGATGTCATCTTGGTAGAAGGTGTAGTGCTTTTAGCGTGTGTCTCCGGCCGGGTAGGTGTAGCGACATGCGCTCACAAGAACGTGCCGCTACCGGCGAGTTGCCGATATGAAGCAGTTCCGAATGTACTGTGTAATGTACTATTCTGACATGTAGCGGGAAAAACTGTCCACGGGAGAATTAGCCGACGCATGAGAGCGACCGGCGAGGAAGAAGCACAGCCAACAAGGCCGTTAGGAGCGTGTAGGCACGCAAAAAACATAGACGGGCGCTCGTGTTGACTCCCTCTTTCTCGCCGTGGGAAAGTTAAGCTCCTCGCTAAGTAAGGTGAGCGTTGCGGCATTGCCTCGGGAAAAAACAATAACAGTACTAATTAAAGTACTGAAAGGCTAGGTGAGACTGAAAGTTGGGTGGGGCGAACGTGGCGCCGGGCGCTTTACACACGCTCTTCTCCTTTTTACGTGGGAGATGGTAGGACAGTCGCGGACAACCAGCTCGAAGGCGAAGCGTGGGGTCGGTGGGACGATGAATTACTAGCGTGGCGCCGAGCGCTTTACACACGCTCTACTCTTTTTTACGTGGGAGTAGGTAGGACTAGCGTGGCGCCGAGCGCTTTACACACGCTCTTCTCTAGTGTAACTTGGTGGAGGGCCCATAACCTGTTAGAGTTGGGAACGGATAGTTACACGGAGGTCGTGCCGGCCCCACAAGGGGGGCCGGCTGTGGTGACTAGAGAAGTGTGTGGAGAGAGATGGCGGCCGGCGAAGGCACCGGCAAGGCCGGCCGACCGCCACAAATAGGGAATAGAGTACCGCTAATAGCATAACACTAAGTACTAGAATGACAAATAGCTACCTTGTACATAAGTACTATGCAACGGGATGCTAGTGCTAACAGAGTGCGGTCATGGCTGTGCGTGAGGGAAGGTTGGGGAGTGCGAGTGAGTTAGCGACGAGGTAGATGTCTACCATCCAGCGTGTGCCGAAAGGGGTGGGGGTGGGATGGCCGGTGTGTTGGTCGGGGGGTAGGAAGGTGTTCGCGTCGTTGGGGAGGGTGTAGAGGTGATGTGTGTAGGGGGAGTTGATGTATTTAGAGTGGCGGTATGGTGTGTGTTCCCATCGGGGGAGAATGAGGATGGTAGCGCTGGGGGTGTGTGTGTTTGTAAGGTGTGCGCTGGTGATTGCGTGTTCCATGGCACGGCGCATGCATTCGTGGTCGTATTCGGGATTTGCAATGTTGGTACCCTGCCATGTGTGTGGAGCATTACTGCCGCTGGACGAGGAGACTATGTCTTCGGGGTAAAGCGAGTCGCGCAAGCACATAAGCACACAAAAGTACAAACATAAACACACACACACACACACAAACACACACACACACACACACACACACACACACACACACACACACACACACACACACACATACGCACACATGCAATTCTGATTGTATGTATTCGAAGTACATGACATTTCACCAACCATGATAGCCACATTCTCACCACCCCTTGACCATCAAGTACATTAATTACGCTCAACCAACAAGTGTGAATTACTAACACCGCACTAATTTTGAATTGTGATTGCAACGCAGAGGACGAGGCGCACGTTAACAAGTGTCTACAAAGGGTTCCTAAGAGACATCTCATGGTGTTTCAGAATTCAGCATAGAAGGTGTATTAGACTATTAGGGCAATTCATAGAGGTTGTAAGCAAATGTGTCGTGGTTCGGGGCACTACAATATTCGGGGCGCACAATCTGCACAACTTAAGATTTCATTTCAGAACATGTACATGCATTTCTGAATATACACATGCATCCTATGATTATCCACACCTCTATCTTTATTGCACGTACACTCCGCACACACTTATTGTCTCTTTTGAAAACAAGATAATCTGGCTTATATTCCCGATGATCCCAATTGAGCGGCTAGTCGGCGGGTCACTGCGTTGCAGCCAAGACAACCTAGAGAGGGTTAAACTCGCAATCTGGAGGGGGTCCTACTCGTGGGCGGGCCAGTCTAGGCGGCCGTTGTCAAGAGGGGGAGGGAACCAAAAATGCTCAAGACTTTTACAAAGTTGTATGGAGCGTTTAATACAATATCCAACTCACTTAAATTTTATAGACAAACTCATGTAATTGAAACATCCGCTTATAATATAAATTTTGCCAATTGACCGATGCGCCTGATGCATCAATGCAGTCGCCCCGCATCACCCGCATCATTGCATCCATTAACTAGTGCCAGATTTAATCAATGCGTCCACGAATTAGTAGTGCCCCATTTAATCAATGCATCCACGAATGAGTGCCCCATTTAATCAATGCGTCCATGAATGACTACCCCATTTAATCAATGCATCCATTAATTAGTGTCCCATTTAATCAATGCGTCCATGCTGAATTTGTGCCCCATCTAATCAATGCGTCCATTAACAAGTGCCCTATATAATCAATGCGTCCATTAATTAGCAGTTGAATTAAACATTTGATGCATCATTTTTTGATGCATTGCAGGTGATGCTTGATATTTAATTTTTTGGGGTGATGTCGAGGCTTAGTCATCTGGGATAGCTGCCCGATTCTTACGGTTAAGCCAACAATTGTTCAAGGAACTGGAAAGTTTAGACGTAACCCACACAACAACGTTGTACGTGTCGGAGTTAATGCCATGCATGAGAAAACTTTGAGGTTCCATTTCCAACTAGTCCTCCAACTTACGTGTGTCTTGTCCAAACTGGCAGGGTGCGTTAATAGCAGTCTTACGTTGCGTGCCAGTCAGCGTTACGGTCATGCCAACAAAATTGGTCGGAAGTCCCGGAACTCTCATGCGTAGATAGCCGCCACATAACCGATTAACGTACCCCTTGATCAACATCCATACATGATCGCAGTCGGCAAAAGTGAAACGGCAGCGGAAGAAAACTTGCATGGGTAACGACGTGTCCTCGCGGAGAAAGCAATGTCGAGAAATCACAACGCCTCGAAAAGATTCCCATTAAGCTACGTAGCAACATTGAAGTAACTCGTACTTACGCAGAGTTTCCCTGACAAGCCCAATCTTAGTCGGCGTTAGCGAAAGTCCGTCAACATAGACACTTGTCGGAACGGTGTAGATACCATCATAATCAACGGTTGACTAAGCAGTAACGGCTTGCTCGTCTTTAGATGGCGGACAACGGTTGGCAGTCACGTACGGGACATAGATTGATGCCGGAAACACGTTAACGAGCTGGTCTGACTAGCGGGTAACGGTACGCGTATTTTGAAATTGAAATTGAAATTAAATTTATTCATAGCGAACCGGCAAACTGGACCGGCAGCCATATATCGGCCGTCTATGCTCAGCCATACATGGCTTACGAGCAAGTTTAGACCGGGTCTCTTCGACCAGGTACACCTATCGACACACCGAGCTTCACCGTGTGTCGACGTTCCTCGGGAGTTAAAACATTGTAAGCAATCGCAGCAATTCCCATTGCCCCCCCCGCCTGAGCAATGACATGGTAATATTTGTAATCAAGGAAAACATATCTAATGATAAATCCACTTGTCAAGAAATGCAAAGCTAAACTACTGCTCGACCTTAATGATGCACGGCCCGCTCCCGCCGAACCGGGGTATCGACCAACCTAGGCCGGTCGGCGTTCGGGAAGGACGACGGGCTAGCCTAATGAAATAAAATGAAATGCAATTGTTTACAACGATACCAATATAAACCGGCTGATGTCTCTCGCCCCCCCATGTACTATGCCTAACTGGACTTACAAGCATGAGTAGACCGTGAACCACTAATCCCAACCTCTCCAATGGCAATAACGATACCGTCTAGAACATACCCGTATCCATGTATTTATTATTTTTTATCTATACTTATTTTTCTTTGGAAACTGTATGAAATATAAGATGTCGCTAGTCTCCACGATACGCGGCTTGCTCCAGCCGCGGCGGGGTCGCTGATAAGCAAGATTAGTCAACTTGAGCTGGTCGAGTCGAACCTACCTGACCTCGGCTCATGTGCGACTCCGGTTGTGCCGGAGGTAGGGGGAAAGGCAGGTGGAAAACCCCCCTCGCTCAGGTCGTCGTCGGACCCGTCTCGATCCGTGCTCAACCCCGTCCGAGATATTGGAGATATTAGTCGCTCTTCTCGGCGCGACTCTCCACCTAGTCTAGCCTCCTCCCCTCCTATGGGGGCTGGCAGGAGAAAATAGCTAGGCTGCATACGGTCTCCGGCTTGCTCTCTTGCCTCCGAGAAAGATTTCTCATGTCCCCTATCCTTTTGCC
This sequence comes from Tetraselmis chui, assembly GCA_026401115.1. Classification (NCBI taxonomy): domain Eukaryota; kingdom Viridiplantae; phylum Chlorophyta; class Chlorodendrophyceae; order Chlorodendrales; family Chlorodendraceae; genus Tetraselmis; species Tetraselmis chui. The sequence goes on along the minus strand of JAPMLY010000270.1, from coordinate 170,716 downwards.
GTCTGTTTCCGCCACCCATATGATCGCGATGTGCTGGTCGCACCCTCCCCCGGTGGTTTACGTTGTTAGGGGGCCGCCTATACGAGCAGTGTGCCGTTGCGATAACCCGGGGCACACCGCCTGAGGCGGCCTATCGATAATCGGGTACCGACTATGGGAGGGGAACGGATAGTGCCCAGGGATCGGCTATCCGTAAAAGATGGTAGTGGGTACGGGAATACTTAACCGAAAACCCCCCGTACCGGGTTTTTCCGGCGGCGGGTGATCCTCCCGACCTCCGCCGCCAGACCGTGCCGCTCCTCCGGCTGCGACTCATCTCCGTCTTGCGTATCTTCGGGCCTCTCCCCCATGGGAGATCAAAAGGTCTCGCACGGCTGGCGGTTGCTAGCAAGCGCCGTGCCCTAGCGCTGCTTCCTAGCTGTCCGCCGCCAGCTCCAACACCCTCGTCCCACCGCTGGTCCGTCCGTACCCTTCCTTGCCAAAAAACATTCCGCAGTCCTCGTACCCGTCAGGGCGGGAGAGTATCCGTGAGTATTTAGTCGCTGAAAGAACATATCGGACATGCCGAGCGGGAGATCCCTGTGTTGGTGTACGGATATTATGTTTTTCCAAAACCCTCCGTACCGGGCTTCCCGACAGCTGCTGATCCCGCGGATCGTAGCTGTCGGTACCTCGTTCAGCTGGCTACGGGGTTACTAGCGCCCACCGCGTGGAGGTAGAGGTAGGTGCCGACGGGCCTGCGAGCGCACCCGTCTCCGGGGCCGCCGCCGCTGCGCCGCCGGCGGGCGCCGCTAGCCTAATCCAGCTCCCGCGTGACTTCGGTCTTGCCGAAGATAGGAGGGGAAAGGTTGGCTGTAAACCCCTCTTCACGTGGTCACTCGTCGATCCCGCCGCCGCATCCCGTAACCCCGCCCCAAGGTCGTTGCCGCGGCGCCGCGCCCACCGACGCGACGTTCCTCCTTGTCGAGGTCCCCCGTCACCTCGAAGGCATTTGGGGGGGGGACCAAGACACACAAACCCTGGAAAAAGACTGGCGCTCTTGCCGCCGCGCCTGGATTTTCCCCGCTCATTTCCCCGGTTTTTCTTTTGTCTGGTACCCGGGTACCTGTCTGGTAGTACGACATGCGCCCGTACCCTCCCCCCTATGATCGCGCGTCCATCGAGCAGCCTCTTTTGAGCGTGGGCCTCCGCGCTCACCCCGGCACGCACTCTCTGTATATAGGTTTGTCAGGGTGGTGGGTGTCGAAAAGGGGGGGGGGGGGGGGGGGGGGGGGGGGGGGGGGGGAGGTCGCCGTGGCCGGATCCTTCAGGCCGCGGGTGCACGGAAATTAGTCAGCGGTTTTCAGTAGGTTTTCCGGCAGCGCCGAACCGGAGGGTCGTCGTCGCTAGATCGTGTCGCTCCCCCCGTCGCGACCAACCTCCTTGTCGCCCATGCGTACTCCTCCCCCGGGAGATGTAGCTTGTCGACGTAGTCTGCGAGTGAGCGTCCAACCATGATGATGCTTCCCAATTGGTTCGACGCGGGGTACGGACATTATATTAGTTTCCAAAAATCCCTAAATACATGGCTTTCCGGCGGCGGCGCAAGTCATGAGGATCGCCGCCGCCTCACCTAGCCGCTCCTCCGTTAGCAACCGACCACCGGATTGTATCATGTCAGGCCTCTCCCCCCGGGAAGACTCGACTTGCACATGGCTAGTCGACATCGAGCGAGCACCCTTTCCTAGCGATGATTCCCGGCAGACCATCGCAAGCTCCAACGCCCGCGTCCCACCGTTGATCCGGCCGTACCCTCCTCGCCACCACACGCTCCCGAGGTACATGCCCCACTCCCCTAAAGTACGATCGTATCTAGTAGCATTTGGCAACGAAAAACAATATCGGACGGGCCGAGCGGGAGATCTTGGCGCCGGTATTGCACAAAAGCTATTTCTTCAAAAGCCCTATGTACATGGCCTTCCCGACAGCCACTGATCCCGCGGATCGCGTTGTCGGCCCTCTTAGCCCACTTTCTAGCGCCCACAACTAGGAGGTGAGGGGATACCGACGGGCATGCGAGCGCACCCCCCTCCGGGACCGCCGCCGCTGCGCCGCCGGCGGGCGCCCGGTACGCGTACATGGTTGCCACTCAAGAACGTAAGATCGTTGGCGGTTAGAGTTAGGCCCGTTTCCTCAAACAATTCACGCACGGCAGCTCGACATGTGCTTCGTTAGGCAAAGTCGAACCGACAGGAAACCAAGTGTTACCGATACGAGGCTCGCGCTGTAACACGAGTTTGATGTCAAAGGCAAGGATCAGCCATCAATACATCGTCGATAGTATCATCATATCCCGTTGATGGTGCCATCGATGTGCTAAGTTGCGACATCGATATCGACATGATGACAATAATGGTGCTAATATGAGTGCCATCAATTATCGAAATGTTTTTGAAATGTCAATTATCAAAGCCCGATGTGTTGATATATCGGCCCAAATATCGATGTATCGGCGATAATATCGGTTTTATATGCCATCGATGTCCGCATCCCGAAATTTCAACACCCTCATCATCGACGTTTCAAAATATCACTACCATCAACATCGGCGTTTTAAGAGATCACTACTCTCAACATCGACAAAATTCACTTGATCAATAGCCTTAATGTCGAGCCTCCCACTAGCACTACGACCACAACATAACTACCAGGTCAAGAGAAAGCATCTCGAATCAAAAAAGCGGCGTCGAACAACTCGAGCAACAACGAAAGCGTGTGAATATCAAAGAGCTCCGAAACCAGTTTGCATGTCTAGAGGTTACTGCTGACACAAATATGTTTGGTTAGGTTCTGCTATTGCATGTGGAAGTTCAAATGGAGAGAGATTGAAGCTGTATAACTTTTAGAAACATAAATGAAAACGATTCACAAGAGGTACCGCTATCGCGCTGTGCGGCTGTTGTCTAAGGGCCTTCATGCAGAGGCCATATAGGACTTACGAGTAAAAAATTTAGGCCGGCATCCCTAATCCGAGATACTCCTAGGGACTAAGTCAAGAAACCCTTTAATAGGAGTGTATTCAACCCCCTGCCAAGCCGGGGGCCGGAAGACGATGCATTACATATTGCTAAGCGGTGAAGCCCCGCTTTAAATCCACATTATCCCGCTCCTCATCGGAAAAGAAACAACATATAGTTGGTGCTATCACTGACTCGGATCGCCGTGCTAAGGGACTGGCATGCTAGCCCCCTTCTCTTCCCTCATCCATTATTTGCACTCCTTCTGGAAAGAACGGTTAAGACAGTCGACGACGTCCCACCGTTGGAATCTCCCGTCGAGGCTTTGGTCGAGGTGCTAGTGCTTATCAGAGAACGCCCCCGGCGGAGTGTGCGGTCGTGGGGGGGGGGTGGGTTGGTATAGATCGGCGGGGGGCGTCGTCCGGAGAAGTGTCCGCTACTACATGGATGGAGGGAGCCTAGGCCGGTGGGGAGTGGAGGCAACAAGACGAGGCGGGTGGGAGCGCTGGGAGTCGGGGTCAAGGCGTTGCATTTTCCCGCCAGGAGTGGGCAACATGAGGCGGGACTCTGCCAGCATGGCTATGTATTCCTTTGCGAGTCGCTGGCGGGAGGTAGGAGAGGCTAGTCGGAGCGCGAGCCGAACAACGACAACGCGTTGTTCTTAGTCGTCCGTAGCAAGTGAGTATGCTGGGCTTTTAGGGGCGACGCTTGAAGGAACGTATCTGTTGCCATTGGGATGCGTCGGGTGGGGAGGGGCTCTTATGGTGGGGTCGGTCCGTCCGTCGTTACCGGGTCTTCTTCCATATCCATGGGCTGGTCGTCCGGGTTATTGTCCCCCGGGTTGGCAGCGGTGGGTTGTTCATCATTGTCTCCGTCGTCGGAGGCGAGTGGGGAGGTAGTGATGTGTGACGGGTTGGTGTAGGCTCGCGCTCGAGCTACGACATGTAGGCGGAGTAGTTTGTCAATAGCTTCAGCGAGATAGGTTGAGCGGTCCACGGGGGTGGCAAGTTTGGCCGAGCCTCCTATGAGACTTTAGCCGTGTGCGTTCATTGTCACGGAGGCAAAGACGATCTTGTGTCGTTCGGTGATGTGGTGATGACGCGTAGGTATTGTTCCCTTCCAGGAAGGTAGAGCGATTGTGGTCCATGTGCTTTCGGCCATTAGGTCAGTAGCAAGATCGGTACGGTTGAGGGCAGCTTATTGGGTGTGCGGGACGTGCTTGGGGGGGTAGGATTTCGCATTTCTCTGTCTCACGTTTCGGGACGCGGTAAGTTTGCAGGAACCGGCGGTTGATCGGGTCAGACAGAAGGTGAACTTTACTTTTCAGAGGGTAGTCGCGTAGTAAAGGAGGGCTAGAGTGGAGGTGAAGCTGCGGACTACCTTACGGATGTCCGTGAAGGTATTGTCCGCTATGCCCATAGCGATAGCCCCAACTCCGTCCGGTCCTGCGTTGGTGCGCGTTCTAGCAGCTTGGTACGGAGCAACGTCCAATCCTACCGCGGTGAGAGAAGAGAGGAGGGCGTGTAAAGCGGTCCTACCGCAGGTTGTGTCGAGGTGGGAGGTCAGGGAGACGGTGACCGTGACAGCCATCTTGTCAACCGAGGTTAAGATAAAATTGGTAAAGCCGGATGTCTCGATCAGCCGGCAGTCTAGGCCCCAACGGAAGTATAGCTTGCTGACTGTCGGAATGTATTCAGTTTGTTTGCTGTGGAGGGGGCGAACCCCCACCATGAGGTGGGCTTGCTTGTCGCCCATAGGGAAGGCTATTAGAGTGTCCTCGAGCGTGTCGATAAGGCAGTGTGCAAACTGAGCCGAGACTAGCTCGTTGCGGGCGACCGAGCTGGGGCCGTGTGGTTTATAGACGTATCGAAGTTCGAACGCTTGCATGAGTGTGCCTAGGGGGGAGAGGGTATACCAATGGACTGGGATAGCCGGATTGGCTGTGGCTCAATATTGCTTCCACGCCTCGTTTGTCATTGTGTAGAGTGTCCTTTCGACGTCGGGTGGTTGTGCTTGCTTGACGTCCCAGAGGAATGCTAGCGCAAAGGACAAGAGATCTTTAGTTTGGTAGTTGGTGTGACCTTGGAGTTCAAGGCCCGACAGCCATATGAGATTCCATGCTAATTGCGGTCGGCCGGCCCTGCCGGTGCTTTCCCCGGCCGCCATCTCTCTCCTCTCACTTCTCAGTCTCCACTCCCGGCCCGCTTGTGGGGCCAGCACGACCGACGTGTAGTTATCCATTCCCAACTCCAACATACCCTCCATAATTCTCTCGCATCTCCCCTCTTATCTCATTCACCACCCCGACCACCACTCATGACTTACGTTTAAATGTTCTTTGGCTTATTCTCCCTATCTTTCCCTTTCACATGATTTTTTTCTTTCTCCACATTTCCCTCCTTTCCCTCCCCCTCCCCCTTGACTTTCCCGTTCATATCCCTTCCTTCGCTCGACTCAATATGTCTCCCTGTGGTTTGCATTTATGTCTTCTTGCTTAATCCCCTTTCCCACCCCCCTAGCTTCAAATTAATCTACCATACATATTGATTATATTGTTGGTGGTCTATTTTCTTGACGCGGCATGTTGTTGATCCAATTGCTTACTGCATTCATCTTTCTGCTTCTTTATTTTTCTCTTTCACATGTCTTTTTCTCTTTCTCCACAATCTCTTCGTCCCGTCTCTGCCCCCGTGTGTGTGTGTGTGTGTGTGTGTGTGTGTGTGTGTGTGTGTGTGTGTGTGTGTGTGTGTGTGTGTGTGTGTGTGTGTGTGTGTGTGTGTGTGTTTGTGTGTGTGTCGTTGCTAGTCCTCATATTTTTGTTGTACTACTTGTACTATTGCTAACAAGTTGTTGCCGTCGTTGCTGTTGCCGTTGCTAATGTGGTGGTGGCTGGTGGTGTTGAGAATAATGGTAGTTGTTACTGATATTGGTAGTAGTTTTTACGCCCTATATGGTTATTGTGCTTGGAGGCGTTGTCGGCCTTAAGTGAAAAATGTTGCTTCCTGATTGAGCGTATGGATATTGTCATCAATGATTGATGCGGGTGTCCGAGGCGCCCTAAACTCAAGACCCGCTTGTGGGGAAATGAGGCGACCCCCGGTAAAACAAGACCGGGATAACGAACAAACAAAGAGAAGTACAACAAAAGACTGGCACGCAATATTGAAAGAAGGCGAGGACATTATGGTGTCATGTGGTAAAATTCATGTGTGTTTTTTCCTTCATAGAAGTCTTACATTAGTTTCTTAGTATTACCTCCGTAACTATTGGAGCTCTTGCATTATTGTAGTTCCACGTATTTTTACCAAGGAGGGCGGGGGTGGGGGGCGCATTACTCATCCAAGACGGGAAGCAACTCGCGCGGAGCTATACGACTGCGTCTCGGTTGTTGGCGGAAAATAGGAAGTCGTCCATGTACGGGAATAGTCGAACGCCACACCATCTCGAGTTGCAGAGGTACAATCGGGGTGGTTTGGGTCGCGTGGGCGGATGACTCGTTGGCATGCGGGTAGTGTTCGTCGCAGGGTTCGGGAGTGGTTATCGCAGGTGTGCGATGAAAAAAAAAAGTTCTACGTCAAATTGATAAATTTTAGTTGTTGCACCGCCATCCCATCGGAAGACCGGCTAGTCGGTAGAGCATCCCACGGTCGATGATTATGATTATTGAGTCTCGGTCCTCCTCCCTCCCCTATACCTAGCTTGTAGTAGCCGTCGGTGTGGTCAAAGTAAGGATACCATACACTCGCCGGCGCGAGTCGTGTTTTTGAGGAGTTTAAATGTCTCATAGGATAGTTTGTGTTCTTTGCATTGGCTTGCAATACTTGTTCAGTTGGCGTAGGATGATGATGAGCCGCCATTTGCTTTCGCACGGTCTAGGAACAAAAAGCAGCATGGAAGCCCAGGGGTTGCGTTTGCCAGCTCCCAAGCGTTCGCCTATAGGAATCTAAGGAGGTTGGAGTGCATAAAGTCGAGTTGCTACGGTGTTGCTTCGAGCATGGAGATGCCGTTGTTGAAATGAGGAGCTGTCGACTGCCGAGAACATGCATGCGCACCCCTCGACAAATCCATCTTAGACATTGCTCGCTCGCGCCTAGATGTTTCCACCCGAACGATCTTCTCGTGTGCACACGGTGACGCATGGACTTGGAACGGTCAATGCATGACGTGGCGCGGCGGGTCACACCATAATGTGTTCTTGTCTGGGTTCTTGGGCTTTGGATCTTTAGGTTCCGTAGGGTCAATTGGGCTTGTTGGTTAATTGGGCTTGGGTTGGGGTCTTGAGGCCGGGTTAGGACGTTCGGAGGTAAGACGGTCGGATTCAGTAGGCATGTCATGTGTCTTGCGTGCGAAGCTTATTCCAACTATTAAATTGGCGCCGGCCAACACGGAACACCCGAGGGTCTTGTCGATGAAAGCTCGGTGTAGGCTGCCTTATTTAGAGGAGACGATCTTCGATCGCGGCTTGAGGAGACACTAGTAGGCGAGTCAAGCGAAGCCGCGGTCCCTATCGCTCGTCTCCCCTCCGCCCTTGGTGCGTCGGATATAGAATATTCACGTACACGCGGCCTCCTCGAGCGTGATGTGGATGTGGCTGCTTTGACGCAAGTGACAACCTACCGCGGCATTGAATTATGGTGAGTCCTTGGAGTAGTTATGAATGTCTTCCATAGCCGATATGCTCGCCGTGCTAGCGCAGCCAACGTCAATACGGTGGCGTACCGTGGCGAGGTATTCTTTTAGTGTAACGTTGTGCCGGCGTGTGGAGAGGTGCCGGCGGGTGTCACAGGTGAGCTTCGAGATTTGTGGGCCGTCGGCATGTTAGGGATGTAGCTCGAGGCCCGGGGCAATGTATGGTCCCCATATTTGTATTACGATGTAGTATTCATCATCTTGCAACGGTGTTGGGGATACCGGCGTCGCTAGGGCCATGGGTCGCACGGTAGGGGTGATCGAGGGTCGCTTGGTCGTCAAGTGTGCGCTACGGGCGTCGGGCCCCGCAATTCCACCCCATGGCGTGTCGTCTACGCCGGTGGGGATGGCAGTCTGGGTGCTTGCTTTGCTGGTGCTAGTTGAGTGATGAGGGTCGAGATCGGCGTTGCGGGTAGTTCAATAAAAGCATGTTGAAACCGGCCATTCAATCGCTCTTCTTACGATGTCGCGTTAGCAAGTGAGCTTTGCTTTTTGTTGTTTGAATTCGGGAAATGTAACACCTCCAGGCGCGTCGCGAATGTCGTGTACGATTGGCTGACATGTAGTCATCGTGCTAGAACACGTTAAAGAGTCTCGGCTGTGTTGGGCGTAGTCGAGTGTAACATGTCACTTTAAGCAGCTACGACAACTATAATAAATGCCGTCGCGCGAGCGGATTGGCCTGCGCAAGTACAGAAGGTGGTTACTACCAGCTAGAGGAGCTACGTAATAAAGCATGTAAAGCAAGTAGGCGTCCGCCACGGACATTTTGATGTGCTTGTGACGCTTCGTCTCCGCGCTTTGCCTCATGTGGACTCAATATGGTATATCAACTAACTGTTAAACCCCATCATTCTACCAACACACGAATATATCGTCGTCGTCATCCATAAAGCTTGAATACAACCGGTAAATAATGACACATAATGTCAACTCGTTATAATACATTATATCTCGTACGGGTATAGTCGAACGTGGACTATTCTATACAATATATAATGATAAATTTGTACAAGTGACCTTGACCTCTTGGCGTTTTGCGGACCTTCCCCACCGTACTATATGAGGGTGATTTCGGGTACGGGTCGCGGGGCTTTGGCTCTCTTTTTCGCTTCACATGAGTCTAGTTTCAAGGTGCCATCCAATTGCTATACGATGGCAGCGCACCGGGTGCTTGGCTTCACTGCGGACCGCGCCTCTCATGTTCGGAAGTGCCCTCGGTGCAATGAGGCCCCTTCATAGTCTCGCGGGTCTGGATCTTCGTCGACGGTATCGGGCACCTCCATGTCAGGTGAGCGCTCCTGCTATGCTTATGGACCACATCCCCCGGTGCCCGTACTCTTTGTATGTCATTCAACTCCACGACCGCTGTGAGGTGCTACTTTGGTTAGGCTAAGTTGGCAACCTTAGACTAATAGTAGAACCTAATCGCTGGATCTAATTATACAGCGTAGAGAGAATTAGTAAGATTGTCTTAGGAACAGGGTTTCTCACAATCTGGGTGTGGCGTGATTCTATTCTGTACCGGTCTCTCACCTCTACCAGTAAGTCCCCGTCTTAAATATCCACACCTCAGGTGTTCTAGAAACAGCCTTAGAACCTGTAGCTTGTGCTGCCTGCTAACTAAACCAAACTATTACTAGTGATACAGGTTAACTCAGGTTACCTGTACCGTCTATCTGACCTTATCACACAAGCTCTTAGAACTATCTAGAAGAGAACTATCTAGAAGAGATACTGCTAGTAACTATGTACTGTCGAGGGGAAATACGGCGATACAGTTGTACTGCCGTGATGACAATAAAAGAGTCACTGAATATCGCTAAGATACAGGTACCATTTAGAGGAAATAAATAATGTCAGATACTAGCACTTAGCTAAATGGCTAGGATATGACACTCTCCCCTCCTTAAGTACCAGCGTCCTCGCTGTGCAGTACTCAGGGTCTTGGTTTCTTGGGGGTTCTTGCAGGCCAGCGATTGCGAAATCTGACAAAGTCAGGGGTGCCAGAAAATTCTCGATAAACATCCGTTCGAAGAAATTCGGAAAAGATGCTTAAGTGGTTGACTCCTCGCATGGGTTCCCAAGTGTCCTCGCTAGGTACGTTGAACGGTGCTGCCCAGCGGACCTTAAACAAAAGTCCCGTGCCATTGGAGTTAAAAGCCACGTCGAGTATTTTGTCGACTTCAAATCGCTTCGCATCGTGCACAATCGGAATTGGCTGCGCACTGTTGGCATGTTCTGGCTCTGAATTCCATTTTTCCAGTAGACTGGCGTGTACAACATCGTGAATCCGTACTCCAGGGGGTAGCTTAAGCCGAAATGCAACCGGGGAAACTTCCTCCGTAATGAGAAACGGTCCAATGTAGCGGTCGCGTAGTTTAGAACATGGTTGTTGTACAAACCGTAGACTTGTCGCCTTGAGCTTAACCTTGTCGCCAACTGTAAAAGGTACTGGTAACCGGTGCCGATTTGCAGCGTCTTGCATGTGTACCTGGGCTGCTTTGACGCAATCGTGGGCAAATCTGTGCATCTCGACCAGAATCTTCACTTGCTCCGGTAAAGTACGGCTAGGCTCGTTATCTTCAAATGTAGCCGTCGTTGGAGATGTCGGCTCAAATCCTAGCGTCGCCTTAAATGGAGACATAGTCGTTGACGTAGAAACCGCTGCGTTGATCGCGAACTCCACGTTGGTAAGGTGTTGAACCCATTCGTCGTGCAAGGGGTGCACATAGCATCGTATGACTTGCTCCCATGTCTGGTTTACTCGTTCAGTTTGGCCATCTGTCTGGGGGTGATAGCTCGTAGAGATATTAAGCTTGGTGCCAACAGCCCTAAATAGGGTTTGCCAGAAGTCGCTCATAAACCGGGGATCTCGATCGGATATTAATTTCCGTGGTAAGCCAAAATGCCGAAAAACAGCGCGGTGCATAATTTTTGCTAATTGTTCCGCTGTAATCGTTTTCGTAATTGGCTCGACAATCGTCCGTTTCGTAAGCATACAGACGAATACCACCACAGCATCATACCCATCGCACTCAGGAAGGTCCGTAATCAGGTCAAGCGATACATGCTCAACGGGCCTGGTCGGTACCTCATGCGATTGAAGGAGTCCATAAGGCTTGTGTCGCGCTGCCTTGTTGCGTTGACAGGTAACACAGCTGCGTACATAGTGTTGTACTGTCCGCTTCATGTTAGGCCACCAAAACGTCCGGGTTACTGCTGCCAATAGTCGAATAATACCAGGGTGTCCCGCGGTCGGTGCGTCGTGTAGTTCGTACAGTACTCTTGATCGCAATGTAGAGACGTTCGGAACATACAATCTTGTTCCGTAGGCGTACAAGAGTCCATTAGATTGACGTACCAGCCAGGTAGGCAGAGATTTCCGGGTAAGCAGATATTTGTCCGAATCGTAAGCGCTTTTGATTTCCGCATGAAGTCCAGAGTCAGGATGTAACCGGGATTCCAGGGAAAAAATCTGCGCGTGTAACTCGCATTCTGCTTCGTCGTTGGTCCAATCGCGTAACAGTTGCAGCTTCTGTAATGAGTCCTTCAGGTCAGGTCGGCGAGACAGAGCGTCTGCCTGGTTGATTGCTCCCTTCTTGTATACGATGTCCATCTGTCGCTAGTAAGGTGCTAGAACTTGAAGCCATCGCACCTGTCGAGTAGACAAATCGCGCTGCCGAAAGAAGTGTCGCAACGTGTCGTGGTCCGTAATTAATGTAAGTCCCGCCGCGCCATCTAAGTAGCAACGGAACTTCAGTAGAGCGTCGCGAACTGCCAGTAGCTCTTGTTCGTGGACATGATAGTGTACCTCATGCTTGTTCATCCTTCGAGCATGGTACGCAACAGGTTGTAATCCAATACCTTGGTCTTGTAACAACACAGCTCCTACTGCAAATCCAGAAGCATTTGTGTACAGTGTGTACCTTGCATTAGGAGAAGTGTCAGGAATTACCAGTACTTGTGCACGTACCATCGCGTCTTTAATTTGCTCGAATGCTGACTCGGCTTGAGGAGTCCAGCGAAATTCCGGTGTCTTCTTGGTCAGGTCCGTTAATGGGGTTGCTAGGGTTGCGAATTGGTTGATAAACCTCCGGTAATATCCAGCAAGTCCCAGAAATCCACGTACTTCAGTCACAGATTTCGGTCGGGGCCAATTCTGTACTGCCTCAACCTTGTCGGGGTCCATTCGGATCTGTCCAGCTTCCACCACATGCCCAAGAAAATTGACGCTCGATCGTCCGAAGTAACACTTAGAGAGTTTGATATGCAACTGGTGTCGCTGCAGCTCTCGTAACACGAGTCGAATATGCTCGAGGTGTTCGTCGGCCGTCTTACTGTAGATCAGCACGTCGTCCAGATATACTACGCAGAACTTGCCAAGATACGGGGCCAAAACTCGATTCATCATCGCTTGGAATCCAGCTGGGGCATTACAAAGTCCAAAGGGTAGAACGCAGTATTCGAACAATCCGTAATGAGTTCGGAATGCTGTCTTATGTATGTCGCGCTCCTTGACTCGAACTTGATGATAGCCTTTATACAGGTCCAGCGTGCTGAAATAGTGAGCCCCATATAGCGAGTCGAGTAACTCATCAATCCGGGGTAACGGTGTTCGGTCTTTCCTCGTGAGGTCGTTGAGTTTCCGGTTGTCTACGCACATACGCATGGTACCATCCTTCTTGCGTACAAATAAAATCGGGGCACCGTACGGAGATTTAGACGGACGAATCCAGCCTTTTGCGAGTAAGTCTTGCAACTGTACTTGAACCTCCCGGAGTTCTGCTGGTGACATACGGTACGTTCGCTCCTTGGGTGGTTCATCGCACTCCAAATTAATTTCAAAGTCACACTCGCGAGTTGGCGGTAGACCGTCAGGCTCCTTGATAATGTCCGTAAACTCATTCAGGGAATCTCGTAACGAAGTCGTCCACTCAGGTTGTTGATCAGTGTTGATGTCGTCGACCGCGTCCTGTACTTCTCGTAGTCCAATCACGAAGAGGTCTGCTGTCATAGTCTACGACGATGACGCTGGAAGATTACAGTATTAGCGAGTAATATCTGCTGATACTTGTCATTAATAGCGGTATTTCCTCTAACTAGCAGCTACGTATCTTTAGATACAGGACTATGATAATGTTTGGAATTGTACATAGCGATAAAGGGTCGTATGACGAGCATAGCGACGAAAGGAGCGATCTCGTCATATTAGAATTTTTGTACAAATAGAATATTTAGTACCAGTACCGGAAGCGTGGGATGATGAATAATTATACCCGCACCGGTTCTAGAATTAGCTAGAGGTGAAGTCTCTAGAGACTTCTATAGTGACGCTGTGCTGCGGGAATATAATAGTCTATAGTAATATTTAGTAGTTTAGATTAGAAGCAGCACAGCACACCAAATTGGAATTGGTGGCTTTCTGGTACCTTCGACCGGACGCCTATAAATTTAGCGACCGGCACATTTGCCAGGGAGTCACTCGGGTTACCGTTTATCGGTAGAACTGTAACAAGAACCCCTCTTCCAATCATCCACTCTATTATTCCTTCCACTAGGAAAAGATTCAGGAGAATGGGCCCTAGATGCCGCTCGTCCTGCTAGAGGGCGAGTGGTCTCACAACATCTGCTGGTTGTTGTCTAAGCAGCTTTGCCATCGCATCCGCCTCCAAGTGATGTACTGTCACAGGTACGGTGTACTCGTCGCCAGACACCATAGCTTCGCCAGTTTTACGGTCGCGAATCGTTTTAGTAGACCAATCTATATCCGGGTTGACGGCTTGTAACCAAGGTTGACCGAGGATGATGTCGAATTTATCCAGTTCTGTCGTAATTGCGTCCAGACGTATGTCCAGGGTCCCTACTGTGAGCACTTCATTCCGTAGTCGCTGGCGAGTCGTAGTTGTACTACCATCTGCCAATTTTATCCGGTATTTCTCTCCAGTAACCGTCGGGATGTGATGCTCCCGTACCCACTCAGCCTTGCAGAAATTTTCCGAAGCGCCAGAGTCAACCAAAATACGGCATCGATGTCCGCGTAAGGTGCCTCCCAGCACTAACAGACTTGTTCCAGACTGGGTTGTGGATACATGTAGCGTCGCAGGAACACTGTCTTCTAGTCGGACGTTCTTGTTCATCCACCCGTCGATCGGTTTCTCAAAAGTCTCGTAACGAAGAGGGAACTGCTGTTCTCCACAGACTAGATAACCCGTACGCCGTGCCGAAATTAATTCCTTCCAGGTAGCCCATACTGCCGAAGAAGTTGACGTAGCGTCCGGTATCGATCCGGGTCGAACGCGAGCGATATACACGTAGTGCTTATTTTGTCCGGAAGACTCCGTCCCTAAAAGGCGTAAATTTGTTTCGCTCACCTTAAATCCAGTTGTCTCCGTAAGAGCTCGCACTGCTGTGTATTCCGGGGTCGCGTCTTCAATCTCCTGTTTGCCACCAGGAAACCAGACCATGCCAGTGTCCTCTTTCGCTAGTAACACTCGTCGGCCATCGGTAACAAGAGTCGTCGAGTTAGTCCAGTAGGTCTTCGGGGGATTCTGTACATTCTGAGGCAGAAATCGAACTCGATCGGTGTCGTCGACGTAGACTTGCGTCGTCCATCTTGTCGGTCCAACATCTTGCCTTCTTCCTTCTATTCCATCGTTCGTGGGGCAGGTAAACACATGTTCTTTCGCCGCCAGCTCGTCGACAAGTCGGAAATTTCGCAGCAGCTTGAACCATGGTTTTGCCCTCCATTTTGGAACCACTATAACCGCTCACAGATGGGGATGAAGCAGTTTACTCCGCAAATAATGGCCCAAAAAATCTTCCAATTCATTAAATGGCGCATTTAGCCAAATTCTCCGGTACTTCTGTAAATCTCTCTCCTGAAACGGGCGCGCCGGACAGCAAAAATCCTCCGCCACTTGAGAATTAAGGCCGTCATTATCGCTAGCTCCATCTAAGTCGAAAGGTCCGTAGGTCTGAGAGTACTTCAGGAAATACTCCCTATTCATCATCCAGTCGCTAAAGTCCTTGCTCCTAAAGACTGGCCTCAATGTCGTTTGAGGTAACTGGTCTCGTACTTCTTCTGTTCTGGTCTCTTCCTGAGTCGCTGTAGGAGACGAAACCTCATCCTGCAGCTTGCCGCGAGCTGCCGACTCAGGTCTCACTTTCCCGGCCGGGATTTCCTCGTTCTGTCATTCTTCTTGTTCTTTCTGTCTGGGCAGTCGATAGCGATGTGTCCCTTCTTGTGGCAAATGAAGCACTTGCCCTCCTTCTTAAATCTGTCGACCTCCTCTTGAGTGAGGCGTCTAATCTCGTACAACTCCCGCGGCTTTTCTTCGGTCGCGCCATGCGAATCTTCCTCCGACTCACTGTCGATCTCCTCCACTGCCTCTGAAAAGTCGTTGTCTTCTTCGATGGCGTTCAGTCGGCATGTCGAGCGTTGGGTCGTCTCAATCTTGGTCTCCGCTGCCTCCGCTCGCAGAGCTGCTTGAATCGCCTCGTGTAGGGTCTTAGGGTTTTTCAGGGCAACCTCCTTATGAATCGAGGGTCTCAAACCGCGCTGGAAATCATGTACGTTATCTTCTTCGTGACGGTGAGGAAGCTCCAATAATTGTTCTCGAAAATAGTTCGCGTACTTCAGGACCGTGGTTTTCTGTCTCGCTTTGTCCAAATTCAATCTCGCTTGTTCCGCCGGTGTTCTTCCGCAGAATTCCTGAATTAAGCATTTCTCCATCTCAGAAACTCCGGAAAATTCTCCACCGACTTCATCTCCAGTCTGCGCAACTTGGGAGTACCACCACTTCGATAGTGGTCCTTCCAGAAAGCCAGATACCCAGTACACTCCTCTTTGCTCTTCAGGGTTAACGCTGTGATACCGTAGATACCCTCGTGCATGTCGGAACCAGTTTCTCAGCTCGTCGATGTTAGTCGTAGCGATGCTCTTGATCTTGGCTGGTTTGACATCGTTCGGCATCATGCTTGGCATCTCTCGCGTCCTCTCCGATCTCAATTGTTCTCCTCGAAGAAAATTCTCCGTTTCTCGGCTTCTGTTCACTCGTCCTTCAAAATGTCTGAAACCGTTGTCGACGTGGTCACGCATTTGAGATAGCTCAGTCGAAAAAGTGTCAACTCGGTTACTTAGTCGTTGTAGCATCTCGGTGACGTGTACCGACATAGGCTCCATCGTGGGACTCGATCCTTCTCGCACTGTCTGTCTTCTACCATTTGTCGACGTCGGTTGTGTCGGCCCAGAAGGCGCCCCCTATGGTCGACCATCAACTTCCTCTGGTAGTCTCTCTCCTGCTCGGTTAGACATTTTCGTCTCGTCTAGCTGTTCTGAGGCTCCGAAACCACGTGTGAGGTGCTACTTTGGTTAGGCTAAGTTGGCAACCTTAGACTAATAGTAGAACCTAATCTCTGGATCTAATTATACAGCGTAGAGAGAATTAGTAAGATTGTCTTAGGAACAGGGTTTCTTACAATCTGGGTGTGGCGTGATTCTATTATGTACCGGTCTCTCACCTCTACCAGTAAGTCCCCGTCTTAAATATCCACACCTCAGGTGTTCTAGAAACAGCCTTAGAACCTGTAGCTTGTGCTGTCTGCTAACTAAACCAAACTATTACTAGTGATACAGGTTAACTCAGGTTACCTGTACCGTCTATCTAACCTTATCACACAAGCTCTTAGAACTATCTAGAAGAGAACTATCTAGAAGAGATACTGCTAGTAACTCTGTACTGTCGAGGGAAAATACGGCGATACAGTTGTACTGCCGTGATGACAATAAAAGAGTCACTGAATATCGCTAAGATACAGGTACCATTTAGAGGAAATAAATAATGTCAGATACTAGCACTTAGCTAAATGGCTAGGATATGACAACCGCCTTGTCTACGTGCTTGAAGAGTTCATGCTTGAAGCGGGGGCTGCCAAGGAGCGGGACTTGCGGTTGGACGTCCGCCGTAATCAATCGGGAGCTTCTCGAGATTGTCATGGGGATGTGGTTTGGTTTAACTTCATGGCTCCACACCGTCATCTTGTTGTTGATGTGACGGTTGCAAGTGCTCGCACGAACACCAATGTTCCTTGTATAGGTGCTCGTCTCCCATTCCCTAGCAGCCGTGCACTGGAAGCTCAGCATGGCAAACTTGATACGGACCTCCGCACTTCCGCTTAGCTTGGCACGCCTTCGGTTTAGTGGGTCCATGACTACTATCCCTTCGCTATGGAGGATGGGGGCCGGTTGGCGCCTATGGCGGATGAGTTGGTTGATCGCTTGGTGGTGGTAGTTCGTCGCTTCCTTGGCATGGATGCTGGCGACTCTCGCTCCTTGCGCTATGGCAATTATGTCCGTATGCAACATTTCGTTCGGCGGACTACTTGTGGTCCTTTTCTGGCGCTTTTGGTGAGATGTGCGACGTGAATTCATGCAACGTCCTTATGCTACTCTTCATGGTACGCTTTTTCTTGTAAGAATTTGGTTAGATACAAGGAAGGCAGTGACAAACACCATGCAATAAGTAGCGAAGAGGGAAAAAACCCCACTTCATACATTTTTCATATATGGTCGTTGTCATCGCGATCTAATTCAAAATGATATTTTGCGACTGGAGTGGGTTCCAGCACGGTTACCGGTCGTGGCGATTGAAGTATTTTGACCGTGAGCGAGATGTTCACATTTGCATTAGGCTATAATAAGTCCGGTTCCCGTACCGTACCAGTATTTGCCCAGCATTTCATCCGCCTCTGCTCATCGCGCTCGCAACTCACCTGTCGTCAGCATCGCCGTTTTCTGAACCAAAGGCGGGCCGGGCGAACTCTCTCATTTCAATTGGCCCACACACTTTAGAGGGGAGGCAAGCTGTAGCGAACATTTCATAAACTGGCGAGGATACTGCGTGTGACTGGTGGTGTAACTGTAACGAAGCTGTTTATACTTGATAGATACTCTTGCTAGGGCATCAAACCCTCGTGTATTGCGTAGTTGTACCTGTACGACAGAGCAACAAAGTCTTGTAAGGGATAGATATGGGCAAGCGGCGGCGAACGAGAGATAGGGAGACGGCACCACACGGTTACACGGGTAGCAAAGACAGCAAGGGTCAGCCGCACGGGCGTGGTACGCATGTACTAGATGAGAGCGCTGTGTTTGAAGGGCGTTTCGTGCATGGCGTGCGGGAGGGCCGGGGGAAGGTTGTAGTGCAAGAGGAAGACGGCGATTGGATAATCATGCAGGTAAAGAGTTTTGTACCCAACCGTGTCCGATGGCGGGGCGAAACAATGAATACGGATCTGAAAACTCTGCTGACAGCAACGCCCATCCGGTTCTCATATCCCTCTATGATGCGTTCACAGGGAATCTGGTCAGGAGACGAACTCGTATACGCAGCAGATATCGTGGACTCGGAGGGTAGCGTGACCCGCGGGCCAGTAAAGGGCGGAGTTGTGGAAGAGTATGTTGATGGTAACCGGCTAGCTTTTGTGGGGCGGTACGAAGATGGAGTACGTCACGGCCACGGCGTGATTCACCACCTTGGCGGTGGCGAGACCAAAGGAGTGTGGAAAGGCGGGGTCCTCGACGAAACCTCGGCTTCGTACCAATATCCGTGTCGCTTCGAGCAACGTCTGGACGCCTCTGATCTTGTCGAGGATATTTCTGACACGAGTGTAATTTCGCGTTGGCCGTTGCGGCCTGACCCGTACGAGTCGCGACGGGTGTACGTTAAACCGGTGCCCGAGAAGGGAGGCGAAGGGCTGTTCGCACGCATTCCCCTCCTCCCCCATGAAGTGGCATCATTTTATAACGGCGTGCGTCTCAGCCACGAAGTGGTCGATGGCCGGGGCTGGGAGCTCAATGACAATACACTGTCGCTGGGGCCGGATGAGGTACCACCGCCGTGGAATGAAACGAACCATTACTGCGCCACGCTGGGACACAAGGCGAACCACTGCCATGTGGCACCGAATGCAAAGTACGACTTCTTCGAGCACCCCAGGCACGGCTTCATAAAGTGTATCCGCGTGCTGGACGCGCCCATCGCTGCCGGGGAAGAGATACTGGTCGACTACGGCTTCGACGGCGAGCATGGGTTTCCGGAGTGGTGGAAGCCGCCGACTGCTACCGTCGCCAAGTAAACTTTCGAGAGTGGCGCTACGTTGAGAGCGACTACCAAAAGCCGGTAATTCGTCCTGTGGTTTTGACTTACTCTGTAGATTGCAAAAAACTTCCGGGAACACGCACGGGCTCGTCTGTCCTTTTTTTTGTGCTTTGGCAATAATTCGCCTATATTGCTAATGTACCGTTGAGCGATACCGGTTTTTAATTGCACCATTGATTTGATTACAAGAAGAACAAGATGAGCACGGACAGGGAAAATGGGAGGGGAAACAAAAGGGCAAGAGTGACAAGAGGATCACGGAATCCAAAGCACGGCAAAAGGAAAGCATTACATTGTGCACAAGCCTAGCAGATTAAACTAAGGAAACTCCTAGGCCGCGCCGAGAATGCAACATGTAGAGGCGACAAGCGGCGCCTCACGCGCCGCGCGAGGAAGCACGGCCCATGGCGCGGGTGAAGAGCGCCGTGGCAGGAGAAGGCATCCCGGCCGAGGAAGAAACGGCCTCCACGCCGTCCGCAGCGGCGGACAAACCGCGCAAGACGTTGTCTGCGTGAGCAACGTGGACTGCGAGTGAGACCTTTCGACGCCAGGAGGCCAACAACTTGCCCACATGCATCCCTTTAGATGCGGTTGCCTGCTTGGCTAGCTCCGTCAAGAAAGCCGTCGCGTGGCCGCCGAGAGTACCAAATTCCGTGGCTGCAAAGGGGTGAAACGGATGTCGGGGCGACTCCTCACCCCCTGCGAGTACTTCTCGAACTTATTGGTCTTCTCAGCATGGCGGAGAGCGACTTCGGGTGACGGGGGGCTAGAAACGCCGAACAAACCGGAAACTACGACATCAAGGGCAAGTTTTGAGCCTCGGATGCCATGATAGTGCAAGACACTCACATCCGCGGGGAGACAGTCGTTGCCGTTAGGTAGTTGAACTAACATCCTGGGATCCGTGAGAACCTCGACGCCAACCCGAGTGCGCCGCGAACCTCGGAGATGATTTCGGCAAGGGCCGTCACTAACCAAGAGTGAGCGGTGTGGGAAACGCATCCTACCGTCACTAAAGATAGTAGTGAGATCCAAAGTACTACTAAAGTACTACTGAACCGCAAAACGGGGATGGGTCGGTAGCTCGAATGAGCAACGCCGACCGTCTCCGCTTAGGGCCTGGCCTCCCAATGAGCGACAAACTAGAGGACATAGGGCTCATTGAACAACATGCACCGTCCACCTCTTCCCAACCGAGCCTAGCTCACCCATGTCAGTGGATCCGTAGCGACACCAAACGGTACACACAGCAAGGCGCAGCTTTCAGAGTTTTGAAAATAGTCCACCCGACAGCTCTCGCGCCACCCACTTTAAATCCAAACGTGTACCCACCTCAATACTACGAATAGACGATTCCAACCATCGATTACAAACCCCCCCCCCCGGGGAGGCGCGCCACACCGCGCCCCACAGAGCGTCCGGACGTTCACGTCCGCCGTCAACACCCACCAAACCTAGGCGCCATCAGGCTTGTCGTGTGCCGCCAACACACGCAACCCACTACGACTCCAACTCGAAACCATACTATAAACCATCCTAATCTCGTAACCATACTACGAACCCCACGCGGTCAAAATGTCCTCGACCTCTAACCTTCTCCCCACTTACAGACAGGTGCTCATGCGGGATCGCCCGGAGCATGCGCCTACTGCGGACCTCTCAACACCATGACCCGCCTCGCGGGACATCCGCACGCCCCGTTCCTCACGGTACCTCAACCACCCCCAACCAAGCAAAACCTGGGCACTGTTATGGACCCCTCCCCTAGTCGAGGCCTTTAGACCCCTCAGGTATTAGCGCCCCCGGTCAACTCCTGACATAGGGCCGGCCGACGACCTCTCGTCACGTATGATCGACTCGTACCTCCTCACATGCCAGTACTCAACCTCCCCCCCCAACCTCGCCCGATTTTGGATGCATGGTGTCTTCCTCCCGGACTCGACTTACCCTTCGGAATCGGTGCTCTCGGTCTGTTCGGTAGCCCGTCGTTGGCCGCTCGAAAGCCTCAACCAGATCGATGACCTCCCCATTCGAGTTAAAAATATAATCGGCCGCGAACTCGTCTACCACTCGCGCTGGTGAGCGAGCGCAACTCGCAAACACCACCCGACTGCACCATCGTCCTACGATATCACCCCAATGCCCGTCGACCTAGAATCGAGCTTTAAAGAGGTACGCCTAGATATCCCTACCTCTTGTGTAGCGGTTGGCCTCATGTGCGAGCTCGCTTCACAGCAGCGTGAACTCCGTTCGGCCGGTCCGGCGCGACCCACCGCCGCGTCCTCTCCTTCCCTGCTGGCAAAACTAAGACAATCGAAAATCCAATTCCTCCGAGCTGCCTCGATCCCCGCAGTCTCAGGCCGCTGCATCAAAATTCGCTCCCCCCTCTCACTGATCTCTCCGGCCCAGAAACCGTCGCCCTTCTACAGGACCTACTAACCTCTCGTCTAGCGGTCGAGCTCGTCCCCGCCGGAACCGCCCCCGCGATCCCCCCCCCCCCCCCCCCCCCCCGCCAGGTGAAGGACCTGCCAGAGACAATCCAATTCCTCCTCCAATTTGCGGACGCAATCTAGCCAATGGACACCCCCACCCCGATCGAGGATGACCCCTCCTCCCTCTTGGTAAATATCCTCCACCTGCCCAATAACCCCATCCATTCACAATCAAGCCCACTTTCACTAAACACTTGTTCATATTCACTTCACGAACCTGTACCCCCCAACTCCCATCTTCACACCAACACCATCACACCTCCCCCAGTCATAGAACACGTCCTAGGCACCTCTTGGGCGACCATCTGCCTCACCACAGTACTCATCCATTCCCGCCAAACCCTCTCCCTCCCCTGCATCATTCCACCCACGCACTGGCTTTACACCCTGCTCCACCAAACCGCAAACGAATTCACATCTCATCACACCCCCTCCACCTCCCCCCTCCACACCGCACTCGACCTCACACACCACACATCCTTCCAGAAATTTCCAGACGGCTCATACCACCGCTCCCACCCCTCCCCCTCTCCCACCGTCAACACTAGCATCCAAATTTCACTCACCGCGGAAATGTATTGCATTCTCATTTCCATCAACGGCAGAGCCACAACCCCCCTCCGACACACACACATTCACAGAGGCGCCCACACCCAATCCTCTTGCACACTCACCATAAACCCACTCCACCTTTGGTAGGGCCCGCCTTTCGGACCCGGTTTTCACCACCACCCCCTCCCCACATCCACTCAATCACGCCAAACACAACATTCTATAACGTAACTCCCCTCCACCCTTCTCCTCTAGTGGGCCCGCCACCTCCAATACTGCAACGTCTCCAACTAGTGGCACATCGAGGCCTTCGACTTCTCGATGATGGACAACGATGAAGACACCCCCTCGACCTCACCTCCCTCCCCGACATACAACTCTCCTCCATCCCTCCCCATCCAGTCCTCACCCGATCAACCACCCTCCACCACTCGAAAAAGCACCGCTCCCCCCCCCCCTTCCTCCCCCTCCACCATCCCTTCCACCACCTCAGTTGGCCCCTCCGCCACACCCCATCCCGACACCACCCCCCACACCCCACTCCCCACCATCACCGTAGCCTCCACCGACCCAATGGACTCCTCCTCCTCACCTCTCCCTCACAACGACCCTTAACCCCCCCCCTCCCACGACCTCTCAACCCCCTCCCATGCCCTCCTTCCCCCTCCACCCGCTCCCCCCTCCTCCCCCCGACCCTCCCACCCAAATCCCCCCGTACATCCCCAACTCCTCCTCGCGCGATCACATGGATTCCTCCCCTAACACCCGGCCTCCCACCGACCCCTCACTCAAACCTGCATTCCCGGCCGGAATCACAAAGCTCACACGCCCCTCCCGCAAGAAAACCTCCCCCCCCCCCCTTTGTGCCCCACCGCCCCTCCAACACCGCCCCTCCCGCCCACCCCCCCCACCCCCTTCACACTCCTTCCCTTGTCCCCTCCCCTTGACTCTCCCCCTTCCCTCCACCCCACCCTCACCCCCTTCCCCCCCGACTCCCGGAACGTCGATGACTACACACTCGAAGACCTCGAGGACCTGCCAGAGGACGACCTAGGAGAAACCCGCAGTTCCTCGAGTCGGTCCTCCCTTCCGTCCCACTTTACCTCACACACATGCAGCATCAAATTGCATAACTACCTCTTCGACTTAAATCTTGAACATGGCCTACCCACCCCCATTGGCAACCTCGACTCCTCTGCGGTGCTCTCCTTCAAGTGGAGGCACTACCAAGACCTTTCAAACCTATATTGCATTGCTACCTCCCTCGCTAGCTAAACTCCACTCCACCGCCTCTGCCTCCTACACCGCCATCACCAATAACGAAGTTGATAACTTCCACCACCATACGCTCTACCCTAGCCAATGGACTAACCTCTCTAACAGAGGCTCAACCCCTCGCCCTGGCACGCCCGACCACCCCCTAATCGTCCTCACCTGGCAAAACTCCCACCTCGGTCGCCCCTACTTAACCCACTCCTCGGCTATCTGGATTGACTCCCTCCACCACCCCCCCTCCCCACCTTCTCACTCGCTCCCTCGCTCTTATAACCTCATGGAACTCCCCCCCCCCCCCGCTGGAGACCTATGCTTACTCAACCCCCCTCGCCTAAATGACACGTCCCACGCATGGTCGTGCGGAACCCACGCCCTATTACATACTCATTTTATCATCACAGCACCCCCCCGACCAAACTTACAACCCCCCTATCTTCGAACCCCGTACCATTGTCTACTCCCTACACTCACTCATGTGACACCACACCTTCCGCTCCACTCCCCCCCCAGTCGGGCGCTCCCAACTGCTCACCGCCCTCCACCCCCCCAAACCCCCTCCCCCCCCTCCACTCCCACACCCGGCCCTTCCTCCACCACCTACCCCGCCCCTCCCCGGCCCCCCTGCCACTCCCTCCCTCCCCTCTCCCCTCCTCCCTCCTCTAGTCGACCGGCCCCCCGACGACCCTCCCAACCCTCCCGCCCCCCCTCCCCTCACCAATCCTCCCAAACCACATAGCCCAACCACTCCACCTCATCAACCTCAACACCCGCGGCCTCCACACCTCAATTATGGACGTCGAACACCTCACTACCACACACCACCCTGACGTCCTCATCCTCGCCGAAACCAACCACGACAGCCATAAATCCCGCTGGCGTATCGCCGTCCCCCAATACCTCCTCAAATGCTCTCGACCATACTACTCACATGTGCCCCTACCCAATGCAGGCGTTCTCTTCGCGGTCCGCAGAGCCTCGTTCCAATCCGCCACAATCCTAACCCCACCTAATCCCCCATATCGTTGGAATAACCATAATCCCACACTCACGCACCCCCTACCTCCTCCTCGGAGCCTACATGCCCCAACTCTACAACCCCCACATGACCCGCTTATACGCCGAAGTTGCAGCGTGGGGCCTCCGCCTGGCCGACGATCACCCGAACCACCGCGTCCTATGGGGCGGGGACTTCCAGTCGACCACCACACAAGGTGCTCCCTCTCCTCTCGTCCTCGCACCGTCCGCATGCTCGGTCTTCCCCTCCCCCTCACATTTCATTGGCCACTCTGCAATCCACCTAGTAATTCCTGCCCCCTCCTCTCTCATGGCTCACCCCCCCCAACCCATGCCCAACCCCACACACACCACACCACCCGCAAACTCAATTTCAAACTCCCCCTCACACCCGACCACATAAAAACATATCACAACAGCACACCCTCCCTAATCAACTAAACGGCCACCCTCCACGCAGCCATACTCAATGCACCCCCGTCTACGGCCTCCCCCCACACCCTCGCATCGCAATTCACCACACTCCTCTCCCACCACATGGACCACGCAGCCACCATATGGCCCCTCTTCCCCCCGAAGAAACCCCGTCCACCTAAAACACGTCCCTCAACCCCACTTGGCTAACTAAGAAAACACGCAAACACATTAAAAAACTTTGCCGATGTAGTACCAATAGCGGCCCCCTCCCCCTAGCCCATGCCCTCTTAAATACGACCGAATATCTCACCCCTACCGCCATCAAACAACAGTGCCAAGCACGCATACGCCATCTACTACGAGCCACCACCACAGATATATTGAGGAAAATAAAAACACGAGCCAATACGGCCTACGACGCTTGCCCGAAATCCTCCCACCGCCTCTTGAAAATTAGAAGCGGCCCCCTCCCCCCTAGCAGCACGACCTCGACCCTCCATAGAATCACCAAACCCGATAAAACTAAAGCAACCTCTCCCTCCGACGTCCTAGAGGCGGTACACTCGCACTTCGACGCCGAGCTCAGCCGCGCCACCCCACCCGTACTACCCACCCCCACCCGTGGGAAGTCCCGGATAACCCTGACAACTTTACCATCGAACCCCGCGGAGACCCCTCCCTCACCATGGCCGACATGATAGCCCGCGACACATTCGATAAAACTATTCACTCGCTCGGCACGGGCAAAGCTCCCGGCCCCGACGGTATCCCTAACGAAATCGTCAAATTCCTACCCCCGGCGACCCCCTCCGCCCTCTTCTCTCTCCTCTCCCTCCTTGCCCACAAGTCCTACACCCCTCCTAAATTGTGCCATAGCTCCACATGTCTCCTCCATAAGAAAGGTGACCCAACCCTCCTCGACAACTATCGCCCCATAGCCCTCATGAACAACCTCCTCATGCTTTGGACCGCACTAATAAAAGATGCAGGCTCAAAATACGCAGAAACTCACGGTATCCTTAGCGACCAGCAGGATGAATTCCGGAAACACCGCAACATCCACGACGCTCTCTCCTTCATCATCATGATGATCCTCCATCATCATGATGATGGAGGACGCCAAGCTCTACCACAAGGATTTCTACGTCATGTACGCCGACTTCAAGCGCGCATTCAACGCAGCCGACCACCGCATCATGTTCAAACACATACGCCAACTCGGTATGCCCCCCACCTTTGTCGACACCTGCGAACAACTCTACGGCGTCTCTTCCACCGAATACATTACCCCGTACGGCCCCACCCCATCCATAGACATAAATCGTGGCACCCTGCAGGGGAACACCCTCTCTCCCTTCCTATTTACCCTCTTCCTTGAACCCTTCCTCCGCTGGCTCACTTTGGGCAGTCGGGGATACCGCCCGGGCCCCTCTGCCACTAACGTTGACCCCACAAAAACCCACAGCTACCTACCCCGGCCACGGCTTCGCTGACGACCTCAGCCTCGCCACAGGCTCAACCCCCAACATGTCCATTCTGCTCCGGAAACTCTCCCTCTTCAGCGCCTACACAGGTATGACCGTCAACATCCGAAAATGTTCCATTACCGGCGCCCTTTGGCGCTCAGGCAACGCCCTCTCCCTTGCCAATATCACCCTACTTGCATCTCGCCTCCAAACGCAATTCATCACCATCAACTCAAACCGTGCCCCATCCCTTCCATCGGCCCCTCGGACACATACCGCGTCCTCGGGGTAGAGCTCAACACCTCCCTCACCTTTACTAAACATTGGCACGAACTAAGGCGCACCACCGCATCCCTCATAACCGCCCTCTCCACCTCCCCACTAAAACAATCCCGCAGACTACGCGTCATCCGAGGACTATTAATCGGCAAGCACTTCACCCTACAAATCGGCCTCTTCAGCGACTCCCAACTAGACATCCTCGAGGGACAAATCTGCCGGGCACTCCGCTCCGCCGTCTCCTCGGTGCGTAACCGCCCTCCACCGCCCTACCTCAGACCTCGGCTACGGCCTTCCTTCCCTTAAGGCCCACGCCGCCCAACTCACAGTCCGCCACCTCCACAAAATCATGAACACCATGGCTACAGAGGCCACATGGCTCGAGCACACATTCACACCATATCCACCACATACACCCACTGACCCACTGAATCCATCATGACACGCAACTCCCCACCCACACTCCGATGCATGGTACGAGCCCAATGCGACGCAGGCACAATGTTCCACGACATCCCTACACTCACCCTCACCAACCCCACTGCCTCCACACTCCGCGACCACTTCACCCGCCAAGACAACACCCTTCTCGCTTCACTTCGAGACAGAGCCACCCACATCACCGACCCCCACACTTACAAACAAGCATACTGTGAATTCACTCCCCGCAAAACCCACATATTCCTCCTCCCCCGCCTCACCCCCCTTTGGAAACACCACATCAGCACATGGCCACAAGTCCTCCTCCGCGCCACCTCAACCTCTATCCTCCTCAAACCCTGCAAATTCATCTCCACACACACGGGGTCCACCACTTCACTCTCGGTCCCCGTCCGCCTTCTCGCCGCAGTCCTAACCGAGCCCCCAGACACCATCCACAACCGCCTCCCCATCACGCATCTCGCCCCCAAACACGCATTCCCCCCCCCCCCCCCCCCAATCACCATCCACCCCTAATTGCCCCCCCTCCTTTCTACCCACCTTCCACGCTCCCCCACCCCCCTATCATCCGGCATCCATACCCCTCGCACCAGAACCCCCCCTTCCCTGGCACCCACCACCCACATCGAGACTGAATACCCCTTACCTTTAGACCACCACTACCCTCCCTGCGACGTCACACGCATCATTTCCAAACACAAGGACACAGAATATGGCCAAACCAAGTACATGGTAGATTGGGCCCCGGATCACCTCACGGAGTGGGATATCCAACTCCAACTCGACGACGGCTTCCGTCTCATCTCCTCCACCCCCACATCGGTGTGCCTCCTCACCCCCTCCCCCACCACCTGCTCCATTTGCCAGGAACCCCTACACATAGACCCCACCTCCACCTGTTGCACGTGCCCGCACTTTGCCGTCCATTCCCAATGCCCCCCCACTCAGGGACCCGTCACGTGGCACTGCGACTGGTGCAACCGCGGCCAACAACACGACCTCACCCGTCTCCACGAGGTCCAATGGGCCCCTTGCCTACAACTCCACGACACCATCAGTGAGACCCCCTCCGGCCCCACCGCCCTCACCGCATTTACCTCAGGCTTTGTCCCCTCCACAACACCCATCCTTCCCGTCCTTGGACCCCCCCCATGGACGCACCCCCTCATCACATTCAACCACGACCCTATCCACCCTAACCTCGACATGCTCCCCGCCGGAAAATTCACCATACACGCCCACCCAACCCTACATGACACCACCATCCTTTGAACCCCTGACGGCCGCGCGGTCTCTACCCTCTCCGCCCCCCGCGTCCGTCACCTATTTCAGCTCTATCACCCCGACCTCACGAAACACTCGTTCGAAGAGGAGGTCTACCACCTCACCACTCGCCTAGGCTCCCGCTCAGAAATCCACTCACCCACACCCGCCACCACCACACGCAACAGATGGGCCACTAGAGAGGACCTCCTCACAGCTCTCCGCAACACATTCCACACTAAGACAGAACTCTATTCAGAGTCCCTTAACAAATCACTCAACTCTCACACCTACCACTCACTATACCCCGAAGACATCGTCTTCTCATCCAGCGGCAGCAACGCCCCACATACATGGCACGGCACCAACATCGCCAACCCGGAATATGGTCACGAATACATGCGCCGAGCCATGAAACACGCAATCACCATCGCCCACTCCACAACCTCACACACACCCATCGCCACCATCCTCATACTCCCCCGATGGGAACACACACCATACCGACATTCCAAATACATCGACTCCCCATACACCCACCACCTCTACACCCTTCCCAACGACGCAAACACCTTCCTACCTCTGTTGATATCCCTTAGTGGGTCTGATAATGGACACATGTGTACGTTGGACTCCGTGGGTGTCTTGGCCCTCCACCTATAGGTGGACGCACGTGTTTGCATGGTGCGTGGAATTCATATACACAATATGTTCCTATCGGGTACCGAGTTTTGGGGCGGTACTTGGATAAGGCGTACATCTCCGTTGCGGGAGGCGTGGGTTCTAACCCACCTCATGCCATTTCCGTGTATGCACGGTTTAACATGTTATGGGCCCTCCGCGTTTACTGCGGGGTTACTAGGGCTACCGGCCGGAGTTCATGGGATGATGTCCATTAGGGGGGAGTGTTGATATCCCTTAGTGGGTCTGATAATGGACACATGTGTACGTTGGACTCCGTGGGAGTCTTGGCCCTCCACCTATAGGTGGACGCACGTGTTTGCATGGTGCGTGGAATTCATATACACAATATGTTCCTACCGGGTACCGACTTTTGGGGAAGTACTTGGACAAGGCGTACAACTCCGTTCCGAGAGGCGTGGGTTCTAACCCCCCTCATGCCATTTCCGTGTATGCACGGTTTAACAACCCCCCGACCAACACACAGGCCACCCCACCCCCACTCCGTTCGGCACTCGCTGGATGGTCGACATCTACCTCGTCGCCAAGACGCCAACCCCCTCGCACTCTCCACCTTACCCTCACACACAGCCATGACCGCCCTTCACAACACACTCTAGTCAATATACAACACGCACCTCCCCAACTCCACCATCACCGTCCCTCCTCCACACCTCTTTGACACCTATTCATCCCACTCGGCAGGCATCTACCATCTCCCCCCAACCCCTCCCACCCCCTTACTTATCCCCTCCCGGAACGCACAAAACTAACATACTCCCCCATCAGAGGATATCTTGCTTGGAAATGGCAAGACTTCCTATACACAGACGGCTCCAAGAAAGGAGCCCCCCCCCCTCGGAGCAGCCGCCACCCACCCCGCCTCGGACACTCGCATGAAAATTATGGTGACCTCTACCCCTCCCTCACACACCATCAACCCCGCTGAATTAGGAGGCATAGACATAGGCCTCCAACTAGGCCACACCCACCTCCTTACAGATAGTGCGTGCTCCCTCCGCCTCATACAAAGCTACTTGGAACTGCCCATCCGCTTACAGACGCAACATCCACCGCGAAACGCTCCTTTCCATCACACAAACCCTCAGAACCCGCTGCGACGCAGGCATCCGCACACACCTCGGCAAAATTAAAGCACATAACCAATCACTACGAAATGACCTCGCAGACACCGTAGCTAACCAAGTTGCATACAGACACCCACCCGACACAACATACACCACAGGATCATACGTGTCGATTGGCCACTACACCTGGCCATACACCCTCATTCCACAAACCCTAGGGTAACCCATACCCTACAGATACACCAACCTCAAGCCTGACGCTCACACCCACAGCACTAAACACACACACGCACACCCCTCTCACTACCATCAAAACACGGTGCCCTCCTGGCCCGCGCCGCGGAGGACGGCGCCGACTTCACTTTCCACAAAAAACATACAACACTCACCAACATCCAACTCACCCACAATCAAGAATTCATGTGGGGAGTCCACAACACCCGCCTACTCACTCACAACCCCACCCTGCGCTGCCCCCTTTGTGGACAATTCACTAGCAACGTCCACATGGCCGGTAACTGCCCCACCATGTCTGGCCTGAGACAAGACCGCCACAACAGCGCGCTGCAACTCCTCTGTCCCTACTGGAACGCCACAACGGCGGACGATCGGAGACCATCAATGCAGACCTCGGTAACAAACCCATCAAGACATTCACACCCCCCACACCCACCCACACCCTTCTTGACTGTCATCCCCTCACCCCACCCACATGCCTACCCGCCTTGTCGTTGTTGACGAAGGTCTCTCGTCCGACTCCCTAACCTCGTGCCCCGCCATCCTCCCCCCTGAGATTCTATTCCCCGCGCTACGACCGCCGGCGCGCAAACCCGACTTTATCCGCCTCCTCGAACCTCGATTCGTCGGTCACACAAACGGTCGCCGCTGATACTCATCAATTAAAAAGATTCAGATAGGGGAGTAGAAGTATTGCACGGACCACAATCACTCCCAAACAGCCCTATTGATTCGTGCCAAATACACACCCCTCGCAAATGCCATCCACAACCACTAGCCATGTACCGCAGTCGACATCCTCCCCATCGTCATGAGCTGCACGAGCACGCCGCACTCATCCACCATCACAAGTCTCACCTCTCTACTCACCCTCCGCACCGACCCTCTTGACAAACTCATCTCCAAAGCACGACTTGACACGTCTCGCATCCTTACACAACTCCACACGCACACTGTTCAATGGCTACATCATCTCCTACTTGTATACCCCATCAAATCCCGCACGACCTCTCGCCGCGCCCCCGCACATTGCACCTTCGCACGCCCCTCATTGCACGCCGTCATCGACCCGCATCGCACACTCCCCGGGGGGAAGTAAAACCTCCGAACACCCTTGGAGAGGTTGGATTCATGTGGTTAACGGTCTAGCCATGACTTGTGAGTTTCCTATATGGCATAGTTGGGAGGGCCCGTAGACAGCAACCGGCGCATACGATACTTGGTGTAAACCGGCGCATACGGTACATGTTGTAAACGATTTCAATTTCAATTTTCAATGAGCGGTGTGGACCGAAGCATCTCCGCCGCATCGAGCCAAATGGTCCGCAAGAACAGTGGCTCATGTATCGTCCGACATGTCAACACCCGCCGACGAGAACGCACCCCGCATAGCTTGAACCGAGAGACGGCAAGAAGCTCAAGCAATGGTGGAGCGTAGAGTAGAGAGGATGCGGGATGAGGGTAGGCCAAAGATGCGACAGACCGCGAAGCGGAAACCTGCGTCGTAGTGCTCCTGGAACTTGTCACGGAGCTCGCCGAGGCGACCCAAAGTAGGCGGGTCCGAAGCCAAAAACGCAAGGGCGCCGTGGCCGAGACGAGATACAAAACGCCTAGATTCTGGCCGAGCGCGGTTGGAAAACGTGGGGGCGAGCTTCGCGAAGCGAAGCAAGATGACGCGCTCACTGATGTCGGCTTGTAGCTTTGGAAAGATGTCCGTGGCAAACGCAGAAAGGGGTACGAATGAGGGTAGGCCATCAAGGGACCGAGAAATCTGCCCGTTGTTTGATCGGGCTTCGGCTACGCAGCCTGCGCGAGCCACCGTTGGACGTTGCGGGGGAAGCATTAATTGCATCATTAATTATTATGATAATTAGGTATCGTCGATTTTGGGCATGTCAACGACTCGCTATAAAGTTAACGGCAGCGGACTGCAATACTCGCATCACAATTGCATCGCAACGAATAGTGAATTCATCCCAGAGTTTGAAATTTGATTTCATCTGTTTTGCACCAAGCCTTCCTTTGGATTCCGTGACCCTCTTGTCACTCTCGCCTTTTTGTTTCCCCTCCCATTTTCCTTGTCTGTGCTCATGTTGTTCTTCTTGTAATCAATTCCCGTCAAGCCTTCCATCCACTGCCGTTTTACATCGCTATTTTATTTGCATAGACTTCAGTCTCATTCGATAGAGTTTTACATCTAGACAATTGACGCGGTTAGTGAAATTGACAAAAATATGTACACTTATCCGATATAACAAAATTTTATCTATGTGTATTCTAGTTCCTCGGGGATGTGTATGATAAGTACTACATTTGTATGATCAATCATACACCAAAGTCACGTAGAAAACGGATCAGCTCCACGCGAGGGAAAGTTAGTACTTTGTAAAATTTTGGGAGCGTGTACCTCAAGGTGTTCTCTACTTAACTCCGTGGACTCAAAACCTGTGGTGGTGCGGAAGCGGCTCTAACGTGCAATTTGCCGAGATCGCCTGTCTGCGACTCACCACCACCACCATGAGGAAGACCGTACCGATTGGAGCGCGCGTCTCCGCCCGTAGAGGCCTCCTTTAGCCCCTAAAAGATGGTGCCCAACGACAACAACGTGACCGAACCTACGGGATAGTCGGCGAGTCTATCGGTGAAGGCCTGTGGGGGGTAAATTGGGATGGCATGCCGCCGAAAACGAGTCGGTTCGCATTATACGCGTCAAACCCGACAACGCATGCCGTTTAACCCTTGCACCAACACAGACCAGCAACGCACAACGCGTTGCAGTGCGAATGCGCTTTCAACCCCCCGGTCAGTGGTGCAAATTCCCGGTGCATTTACGGAGAGTGCGTTATTAGTACCAATCATTACATGGTCGGTAATGAGTAATACCGGTACGCCGACTATCGAACCCACACTACCTATCGACCATATGTCGTGTGGGTCCTCCGCTAACTCCGCCTCCTGCGACATATCGCCACCTATCGACGCGGGGGAGATTCCCGGCAACACCAGCGAAGCCCTTGATATGGAGGGCGACTCGTCCAACGACGAGGGCGACCCCGCTCTCCACGACGATACCGTCGAGGACGTCGCGTGGGTCCCACCCGTAACTTACGTCACCGTCACATTACGTCAACCAAGGACAATGGTGACGTGGACGGTGCTCCAACATGATGACGCTGCCGATCACGTCCCACATGCAGACACAACTACGGTGCGTGCCGCTCTATTGGGAAGGCATGTGGGACTGAAGCAAGGCTTACATGTGACGGACGGGCGAGTAGACATCTTGAAGCTATGGCTCCGACTCTACCCCGTGGACATGCACGCCGACCTACGGAAGCTTAACGATGCATGCTTACGCAAGAGGGCGGACTTTAAGCAGGTCAACCCAACAGAGTTCGTCATGTTCTGGAATTTAATAGTAGCGGGAACCGTCTATGGGCAAAGGTTTTGAGATTTGTGGGAGAATAATAACATGCTTGATGGAATAAGATACCAACCACAATTTCAAAAGTAAATGGCATTCGTCATGTTCAAGATTACTAATTCTCCTAGCAAATACTTCAAAGAAAAGATACAAAAGATTGGCCTAGACCGGTGGGCATGGTTCCGGAATGGTGTGGACGATTTCAACACACATAGGAGGGACGTTCTACAACAAGGGGTCTACTAAACGATGGATGAAAGCATGTCGGCTTCCAAACCTCGCAAAGACAAGCTAGGCGGGCTACCCAACATAACTTACATTCACCGCAAGCGAAAGCCCTTGGGGACGGAGCTGAAGACTATGTGCGGTTGGGCGCCCGCCGGCGGCGCAGCGGCGGCGGCCCCGGAGGAGGGTGCGCTCGCAGGCCCGTCGGCATCCCCTCACCTCCCCGTGGTGGGCGCAAGAAACCCCATAGCCGTGCCATGCCTGGCACGGTAGGGGGCTAAGAGGGCCGACAGCTCGATCCGCGGGATCAGCAGCTGTCGGGAAAGCCATGTACATAGGGCTTTTGAAAAAATAATTTCTGTGCATTACCGGCGCCAAGATCTCCCGCTCGGCCCGTCCGATATGTTTTTTCGCGTACAGATACTCCCGAATACAACCTTACTTTGAGGGGTGGGACCTGTACTACGGCAGCGTTTGATGGCGAGGAGGGTACGGCCGGATCAGCGGTGGGAGGCGGGTGTTGAAGCTGGTGGTGGCCAGCCGGGAAGCAGCGCCAGGAAAGGGCGCTTGCTAGCCGTCGACCAGCCATGTGCCGGTCGAACCTTGCCGAGGGGTGAGGCAAGACATGGCACATGCCGGTGGCTAGTCGCAGACGGAGGAGCGGCTATATGAGGCGGCGGCGATCCTCAGGATCAGCCGCCGCCGGAAAGCCCTGTACGGAGGGCTTTTTCGGATACTAAAAAACAATGTCCGTACCCGGCGTCGAGCTAGTTGGGGAGCAGCACCAGGGTAGGGCGCTCACTAGCGCGCCGCTACGTCGTCCAGCGTCATCTCCCGGGGGGAGGAGTTAGATGGGACGGCAAGGAGGACGGTCGCGACGGGAGGAGCGACACGATCTGGCGGCGACGACCCTTTGGGTCGGCGCCGCCGGAAAACCCGGCACGGAGGGTTTTGTTTAATTCCGGGCGCCCGCGGCCCGCCGGATCCGGCTACGGTGACCAGCCCCCCCCCCTCTTCGACACCCACTACCCCGACAGACCTTCATACTCCTAGGGGTCCTTGAGCGTGGGCCCGGGTGAGCGCGGAGGCCCCCGCTCAAGAAAAGGCTGCTCGGTGGACGCGCGATCAGAGGGGGGAGGGTACGGCCACAGGCCGGAAAACCGACAGGTACCCGGGTACCAGACAGAGAAAAAACCGGGGAAATGAGCGGGGAAAATTCAGGCGCGGAGGCAGGAGCGCTAGTTTTTTCTATGTCTGTGTGTCTCGGTCCCCCCCACATGTCCTCGAGGTGATGGGGGACCTCGACACGGAGGACCGCCGCGTCGGTGGACGCGGCAAGACCTTGGGGCGGGGCTTACGGGATGGAGCGGCGGGATCGACGAGCGACCGCGCGAGGAGGGGTTTTTTGCCAGCCTTTCCCCTCCTACCTTCGGCAAGACCGAAGTCACGCGGGAGCTAGATTAGGCTGGTGTGGCGGTTAGCCTCTGAAAGCTAAACGCTAGCACAAATCTGTTCTAGTCTGTCTAGTTCTGTCGTTGCAAGATGGCAAAATGATGTTGTCGAGAGGCAATGGTGAAAGATGTTTCACTGCTGTACTTAGGCAGTAGATGTTGTAAGTGAACAATGGAATTGTTCAAAGGTTCTGCCACCTCCCTCTACTGCACTGGGCTTAAATAGGTTTCAGCCCAAACTAATTACGCCTGCAAGCTACGCTTACGTGTCAGGCGTTAGGGCTGTCTAACCGTCGTCATCTGCCTCGAGACGCGGCCTGCCTAGCATTGGGTTTCACGACGCGGCTCCTTCTGCATCGAAGAGCTCGCTTAGGCGCGTCATCTGGCTGGTTAGATTAATTATGCATATCTGTACGTACCGGGAGGTACTGGTCGTACTGTAGCATCATCACCATTACAATATTGCAGTAGCGACGTACCCACGAGTATACGTCCGTCCTGTGGAAAAGCACGAATTGGAATCCGTAACGAGTACCTGTACAATGTCCTGCAATGTACTGTTGCAGGACTGTACTCGTCACACTCGTACCCTCCCCCTCTTGACAGATCAATGAGGCCGCCGCGAGGCAGACCTCCGTGGTCTAAGCCCCTTTACTAAAGCAGTTACTGGGACTCAGGAATGCGCGCTAGGTGAGCGTGCATGAAGTCAGTGTACGCCTGAGTCTTGGCAAAATTGTGCCATTGGGGCGTCTCCAAGAATTCTTGTAACGCAATCGTTCGATGCACCTCGTTCAACCGGTGCCAGACAGGTGGAATGTCGTCATCACTGAAGTGCGTCATGAAGAGCAAATATTTGCCTCGTCGCCCAGGTAGCGACTTGATGCACACAGCAGAGATGTGTGAGACGTCAAACTCCTCGTCGTCTCCTTCAGGTACAGTCACCGGGACAGCTGGTCGTAGTGGAGCGGTAGAGCAGGGTCGCAAGTTGTTGACATGGAACACATGATGTAAGCGGACTGTCGTTGGTAGTTTCAATATGTAACTGTGTTTCCCAATCTGCTCCTCCACTGGAAAAGGGCCGAGCAGTCTGTCTCTGAGTTTCCGGTTCGGTTGTCCTCGCAGAAAAAGGTTTGCTGTGACGACTGACACCTTGTCTCCCTTAGCGAAGTGTGGTGATGTAGACGGTTCTGTGCGCGCCTGCATCTCGTCCTTGTGTAGTTGTAACACTGAGCGTACCAGGGTGTGTACTTCCTGTAACAATCTTAACCGTTCTGTTGCGTCTTGCGAAACTGGAATGGACGGTCGCATGCTGAATAGCAGGTTAGGAGGCTCCTCAAGAGAAAAACCAAAGTTAGCCTCGAACGGTGTGTGCTCAATTCCGAGTGCACGCGAAGCGTTGTACGCAAACTCCACTTGCGGTAGAAGTGTCGACCAATCAGAGCCATCATAGCAACAGAAGCAACGAAGAAGCTGCTGAAATGTGTTGTTCACGCGTTCTGTCAGTCCATCTGTTTCAGGATGTCGACTAGAAGACATGTTCAGACGTGTTCCGAGGCGTCTCCAAAGTGTCTGCTAGAAGGCACTGACAAATTTCGGGTCGCGGTCGCTGATCAGCACACGGGGCAGTCCATGTAAGCGGTAGACTCCCTGTAAAAACAAAGTTGCAGTTTCTTCGGCAGTAATCGACTCTATACATGGCAGAAAATGGGCCATTCGAGTTAGATGGTCTACTACAATCAGCACACTGTTAAAGCCGTTGCTCTCAGGCAAGTGTGTTAGGTAGTCAAGACCAACTGTATGCCACGGTCTGGGTGGAACAGGTAACGGGTAAAGAGTCGCAGCCATTTGCGGTCGAATCTTCGCTCGTCGACACACGACGCAGCGTTCACAAAAATCTTTCACGTCTTGGCGGATTCGTTTCCACCAGAATCTGTCGAGTGCTTTAGCAAGAGTGCTAGCAACTCCTCTGTGACCAGCTGACGAACTTTCGTGCAACTCTGTGATCAATCTCAGTCGGAGCTCAGAGTTCTGTGGTATACAGAGGCGATTGAGGCGCCAAAAGTATCCGTCTCTGGCTTCTATCCGGCTGTCTTTCGTCCACTCACCATCGTCCCCATAAAACGAGTCTTGTGAGCACCCCTCGCGAATGAGATCAGCGAACTCAGGGCTCAGCTGCAGCGCGTCAACAGTAAGTGAATTTAACTATGCGTCTTCAAACAGCAGCTGGGACTTCCGTCGTAATTCTTGTTTTGACGGAACCTCGCCATCCCAAAATAAGGGTTCTGTGGCCTGAGGTACGAAGTCTGGACGCCGGCTTAACGGGTCAGCTTCGTTCATAGCTCCCTTGCGATATGCAAGTGTCATCGAGCCCACAAACGGTTGCAAATCCCGCAGGTATCTTGCTTGCCGCTTGTTCAGCCTGTTGTTCGGTTGCCTAAGCAGATGTCGCAGTGTGTCGTGGTCTGTTACGACAAGGAACTTAGAGCATCCTTCAAGATAGCACCTCCAATGCTTGACAGCTTCGCATACGGCCAAAGCTTCTAAGTCGTACGCAGAGTAAGTGTTACCACGCTCACCTGAATTCAGCTTACGCGCCCAGTAAGAGACTGGTTGAAGACCTCCTCCTTGGTCTTGCAACATGACTGCTGCAATCCCCACTGTCGAAGCATCTGTAGCTACGGTGAACGTCGCGCCCGAGCCGACCTCCGGAAGGATCAGGCATGGCGCGGAAATGAGCCGTAACTTGAGAATCTCAAAGGCTTCCATACAGGCAGGCGTCAGCGTAACCTGTGGCTGGGACTTTTGCAGTAAGTCCGTCAATGGAGCCGTAAGGTCGCTAAAATGGTGTATAAATCTGGCATAGAAATTGCAGAATTGTACAAAACTGCGAACCACCTTCTGCGTCTTGGGCACTGGCCAGTCTGCAACGGCCTCGACTTTCTTTGTGGAAACCGACATTTTACCGGCTGACACTGTGTAGCCCAGGTATTCCATCTGTTGTAGTCCGAAGACGCATTTCTTAAGGCGTTATTTCAGCCCTTCCTCCTTGAATCGCTGCAGGACTAGACGTAGGTGCTCCAGGTGCTCCTCCAGAGTTCGACTGTAAATGCAGACGTCATCCAGGTAGACTGTCACGAACTTATGTAAAAAGTCGCGAAGAATGTCGTTCATCATTCGTTGAAATGTAGCCGGCGCATTGCACATGCCAAACGGCCTGGCGACCCACTCCATTAAGCCATCAGGGGTCTGAAAAGCCGTCTTGTGAACATCCTGATCACGCACTCGAACTTGCCAGAATCAAGAAGCGAGCTGAAGACTATGTGCGGTTGGGCGCCCGCCGGTGGCGCAGCGGCGGCGGCCCCGGAGGAGGGTGCGCTCGCAGGCCCGTCGGCATCCCCTCACCTCCCCGTGGTGGGCGCAAGAAACCCCATAGCCGTGCCATGCCTGGCACGGTAGGGGGCTAAGAGGGCCGACAGCTCGATCCGCGGGATCAGCAGCTGTCGGGAAAGCCATGTACATAGG
This sequence comes from Tetraselmis chui, assembly GCA_026401115.1. Taxonomy (NCBI): domain Eukaryota; kingdom Viridiplantae; phylum Chlorophyta; class Chlorodendrophyceae; order Chlorodendrales; family Chlorodendraceae; genus Tetraselmis; species Tetraselmis chui. Next base: position 132,042 of record JAPMLY010000270.1, on the reverse strand, counting down.
GCTTTTGAAAAAATAATTTCTGTGCATTACCGGCGCCAAGATCTCCCGCTCGGCCCGTCCGATATGTTTTTTCGCGTACAGATACTCCCGAATACAACCTTACTTTGAGGGGTGGGACCTGTACTACGGCAGCGTTTGATGGCGAGGAGGGTACGGCCGGATCAGCGGTGGGAGGCGGGTGTTGAAGTTGGTGGTGGCCAGCCGGGAAGCAGCGCCAGGAAAGGGCGCTTGCTAGCCGTCGACCAGCCATGTGCCGGTCGAACCTTGCCGAGGGGTGAGGCAAGACATGGCACATGCCGGTGGCTAGTCGCAGACGGAGGAGCGGCTATATGAGGCGGCGGCGATCCTCAGGATCAGCCGCCGCCGGAAAGCCCTGTATGGAGGGCTTTTTCGGATACTAAAAAACAATGTCCGTACCCGGCGTCGAGCTAGTTGGGGAGCAGCACCAGGGTAGGGCGCTCACTAGCGCGCCGCTACGTCGTCCAGCGTCATCTCCCGGGGGGAGGAGTTAGCTGGGACGGCAAGGAGGACGGTCGCGACGGGAGGAGCGACACGATCTGGCGGCGACGACCCTTTGGGTCGGCGCCGCCGGAAAACCCGGCACGGAGGGTTTTGTTTAATTCCGGGCGCCCGCGGCCCGCCGGATCCGGCTACGGTGACCAGCCCCCCCCCCTCTTCGACACCCACTACCCCGACAGACCTTCATACTCCTAGGGGTCCTTGAGCGTGGGCCCGGGTGAGCGCGGAGGCCCCCGCTCAAGAAAAGGCTGCTCGGTGGACGCGCGATCAGAGGGGGGAGGGTACGGCCACAGGCCGGAAAACCGACAGGTACCCGGGTACCAGACAGAGAAAAAACCGGGGAAATGAGCGGGGAAAATTCAGGCGCGGAGGCAGGAGCGCTAGTTTTTTCTATGTCTGTGTGTCTCGGTCCCCCCCACATGTCCTCGAGGTGATGGGGGACCTCGACACGGAGGACCGCCGCGTCGGTGGACGCGGCAAGACCTTGGGGCGGGGCTTACGGGATGGAGCGGCGGGATCGACGAGCGACCGCGCGAGGAGGGGTTTTTTGCCAGCCTTTCCCCTCCTACCTTCGGCAAGACCGAAGTCACGCGGGAGCTAGATTAGGCTGGTGTGGCGGTTAGCCTCTGAAAGCTAAACGCTAGCACAAATCTGTTCTAGTCTGTCTAGTTCTGTCGTTGCAAGATGGCAAAATGATGTTGTCGAGAGGCAATGGTGAAAGATGTTTCACTGCTGTACTTAGGCAGTAGATGTTGTAAGTGAACAATGGAATTGTTCAAAGGTTCTGCCACCTCCCTCTACTGCACTGGGCTTAAATAGGTTTCAGCCCAAACTAATTACGCCTGCAAGCTACGCTTACGTGTCAGGCGTTAGGGCTGTCTAACCGTCGTCATCTGCCTCGAGACGCGGCCTGCCTAGCATTGGGTTTCACGACGCGGCTCCTTCTGCATCGAAGAGCTCGCTTAGGCGCGTCATCTGGCTGGTTAGATTAATTATGCATATCTGTACGTACCGGGAGGTACTGGTCGTACTGTAGCATCATCACCATTACAATATTGCAGTAGCGACGTACCCACGAGTATACGTCCGTCCTGTGGAAAAGCACGAATTGGAATCCGTAACGAGTACCTGTACAATGTCCTGCAATGTACTGTTGCAGGACTGTACTCGTCACACTCGTACCCTCCCCCTCTTGACAGATCAATGAGGCCGCCGCGAGGCAGACCTCCGTGGTCTAAGCCCCTTTACTAAAGCAGTTACTGGGACTCAGGAATGCGCGCTAGGTGAGCGTGCATGAAGTCAGTGTACGCCTGAGTCTTGGCAAAATTGTGCCATTGGGGCGTCTCCAAGAATTCTTGTAACGCAATCGTTCGATGCACCTCGTTCAACCGGTGCCAGACAGGTGGAATGTCGTCATCACTGAAGTGCGTCATGAAGAGCAAATATTTGCCTCGTCGCCCAGGTAGCGACTTGATGCACACAGCAGAGATGTGTGAGACGTCAAACTCCTCGTCGTCTCCTTCAGGTACAGTCACCGGGACAGCTGGTCGTAGTGGAGCGGTAGAGCAGGGTCGCAAGTTGTTGACATGGAACACATGATGTAAGCGGACTGTCGTTGGTAGTTTCAATATGTAACTGTGTTTCCCAATCTGCTCCTCCACTGGAAAAGGGCCGAGCAGTCTGTCTCTGAGTTTCCGGTTCGGTTGTCCTCGCAGAAAAAGGTTTGCTGTGACGACTGACACCTTGTCTCCCTTAGCGAAGTGTGGTGATGTAGACGGTTCTGTGCGCGCCTGCATCTCGTCCTTGTGTAGTTGTAACACTGAGCGTACCAGGGTGTGTACTTCCTGTAACAATCTTAACCGTTCTGTTGCGTCTTGCGAAACTGGAATGGACGGTCGCATGCTGAATAGCAGGTTAGGAGGCTCCTCAAGAGAAAAACCAAAGTTAGCCTCGAACGGTGTGTGCTCAATTCCGAGTGCACGCGAAGCGTTGTACGCAAACTCCACTTGCGGTAGAAGTGTCGACCAATCAGAGCCATCATAGCAACAGAAGCAACGAAGAAGCTGCTGAAATGTGTTGTTCACGCGTTCTGTCAGTCCATCTGTTTCAGGATGTCGACTAGAAGACATGTTCAGACGTGTTCCGAGGCGTCTCCAAAGTGTCTGCTAGAAGGCACTGACAAATTTCGGGTCGCGGTCGCTGATCAGCACACGGGGCAGTCCATGTAAGCGGTAGACTCCCTGTAAAAACAAAGTTGCAGTTTCTTCGGCAGTAATCGACTCTATACATGGCAGAAAATGGGCCATTCGAGTTAGATGGTCTACTACAATCAGCACACTGTTAAAGCCGTTGCTCTCAGGCAAGTGTGTTAGGTAGTCAAGACCAACTGTATGCCACGGTCTGGGTGGAACAGGTAACGGGTAAAGAGTCGCAGCCATTTGCGGTCGAATCTTCGCTCGTCGACACACGACGCAGCGTTCACAAAAATCTTTCACGTCTTGGCGGATTCGTTTCCACCAGAATCTGTCGAGTGCTTTAGCAAGAGTGCTAGCAACTCCTCTGTGACCAGCTGACGAACTTTCGTGCAACTCTGTGATCAATCTCAGTCGGAGCTCAGAGTTCTGTGGTATACAGAGGCGATTGAGGCGCCAAAAGTATCCGTCTCTGGCTTCTATCCGGCTGTCTTTCGTCCACTCACCATCGTCCCCATAAAACGAGTCTTGTGAGCACCCCTCGCGAATGAGATCAGCGAACTCAGGGCTCAGCTGCAGCGCGTCAACAGTAAGTGAATTTAACTATGCGTCTTCAAACAGCAGCTGGGACTTCCGTCGTAATTCTTGTTTTGACGGAACCTCGCCATCCCAAAATAAGGGTTCTGTGGCCTGAGGTACGAAGTCTGGACGCCGGCTTAACGGGTCAGCTTCGTTCATAGCTCCCTTGCGATATGCAAGTGTCATCGAGCCCACAAACGGTTGCAAATCCCGCAGGTATCTTGCTTGCCGCTTGTTCAGCCTGTTGTTCGGTTGCCTAAGCAGATGTCGCAGTGTGTCGTGGTCTGTTACGACAAGGAACTTAGAGCATCCTTCAAGATAGCACCTCCAATGCTTGACAGCTTCGCATACGGCCAAAGCTTCTAAGTCGTACGCAGAGTAAGTGTTACCACGCTCACCTGAATTCAGCTTACGCGCCCAGTAAGAGACTGGTTGAAGACCTCCTCCTTGGTCTTGCAACATGACTGCTGCAATCCCCACTGTCGAAGCATCTGTAGCTACGGTGAACGTCGCGCCCGAGCCGACCTCCGGAAGGATCAGGCATGGCGCGGAAATGAGCCGTAACTTGAGAATCTCAAAGGCTTCCATACAGGCAGGCGTCAGCGTAACCTGTGGCTGGGACTTTTGCAGTAAGTCCGTCAATGGAGCCGTAAGGTCGCTAAAATGGTGTATAAATCTGGCATAGAAATTGCAGAATTGTACAAAACTGCGAACCACCTTCTGCGTCTTGGGCACTGGCCAGTCTGCAACGGCCTCGACTTTCTTTGTGGAAACCGACATTTTACCGGCTGACACTGTGTAGCCCAGGTATTCCATCTGTTGTAGTCCGAAGACGCATTTCTTAAGGCGTTATTTCAGCCCTTCCTCCTTGAATCGCTGCAGGACTAGACGTAGGTGCTCCAGGTGCTCCTCCAGAGTTCGACTGTAAATGCAGACGTCATCCAGGTAGACTGTCACGAACTTATGTAAAAAGTCGCGAAGAATGTCGTTCATCATTCGTTGAAATGTAGCCGGCGCATTGCACATGCCAAACGGCCTGGCGACCCACTCCATTAAGCCATCAGGGGTCTGAAAAGCCGTCTTGTGAACATCCTGATCACGCACTCGAACTTGCCAGAATCAAGAAGCGAGCTGAAGACTATGTGCGGTTGGGCGCCCGCCGGCGGCGCAGCGGCGGCGGCCCCGGAGGAGGGTGCGCTCGCAGGCCCGTCGGCATCCCCTCACCTCCCCGTGGTGGGCGCAAGAAACCCCATAGCCGTGCCATGCCTGGCACGGTAGGGGGCTAAGAGGGCCGACAGCTCGATCCGCGGGATCAGCAGCTGTCGGGAAAGCCATGTACATAGGGCTTTTGAAAAAATAATTTCTGTGCATTACCGGCGCCAAGATCTCCCGCTCGGCCCGTCCGATATGTTTTTTCGCGTACAGATACTCCCGAATACAACCTTACTTTGAGGGGTGGGACCTGTACTACGGCAGCGTTTGATGGCGAGGAGGGTACGGCCGGATCAGCGGTGGGAGGCGGGTGTTGAAGCTGGTGGTGGCCAGCCGGGAAGCAGCGCCAGGAAAGGGCGCTTGCTAGCCGTCGACCAGCCATGTGCCGGTCGAACCTTGCCGAGGGGTGAGGCAAGACATGGCACATGCCGGTGGCTAGTCGCAGACGGAGGAGCGGCTATATGAGGCGGCGGCGATCCTCAGGATCAGCCGCCGCCGGAAAGCCCTGTATGGAGGGCTTTTTCGGATACTAAAAAACAATGTCCGTACCCGGCGTCGAGCTAGTTGGGGAGCAGCACCAGGGTAGGGCGCTCACTAGCGCGCCGCTACGTCGTCCAGCGTCATCTCCCGGGGGGAGGAGTTAGCTGGGACGGCAAGGAGGACGGTCGCGACGGGAGGAGCGACACGATCTGGCGGCGACGACCCTTTGGGTCGGCGCCGCCGGAAAACCCGGCACGGAGGGTTTTGTTTAATTCCGGGCGCCCGCGGCCCGCCGGATCCGGCTACGGTGACCAGCCCCCCCCCCTCTTCGACACCCACTACCCCGACAGACCTTCATACTCCTAGGGGTCCTTGAGCGTGGGCCCGGGTGAGCGCGGAGGCCCCCGCTCAAGAAAAGGCTGCTCGGTGGACGCGCGATCAGAGGGGGGAGGGTACGGCCACAGGCCGGAAAACCGACAGGTACCCGGGTACCAGACAGAGAAAAAACCGGGGAAATGAGCGGGGAAAATTCAGGCGCGGAGGCAGGAGCGCTAGTTTTTTCTATGTCTGTGTGTCTCGGTCCCCCCCACATGTCCTCGAGGTGATGGGGGACCTCGACACGGAGGACCGCCGCGTCGGTGGACGCGGCAAGACCTTGGGGCGGGGCTTACGGGATGGAGCGGCGGGATCGACGAGCGACCGCGCGAGGAGGGGTTTTTTGCCAGCCTTTCCCCTCCTACCTTCGGCAAGACCGAAGTCACGCGGGAGCTAGATTAGGCTGGTGTGGCGGTTAGCCTCTGAAAGCTAAACGCTAGCACAAATCTGTTCTAGTCTGTCTAGTTCTGTCGTTGCAAGATGGCAAAATGATGTTGTCGAGAGGCAATGGTGAAAGATGTTTCACTGCTGTACTTAGGCAGTAGATGTTGTAAGTGAACAATGGAATTGTTCAAAGGTTCTGCCACCTCCCTCTACTGCACTGGGCTTAAATAGGTTTCAGCCCAAACTAATTACGCCTGCAAGCTACGCTTACGTGTCAGGCGTTAGGGCTGTCTAACCGTCGTCATCTGCCTCGAGACGCGGCCTGCCTAGCATTGGGTTTCACGACGCGGCTCCTTCTGCATCGAAGAGCTCGCTTAGGCGCGTCATCTGGCTGGTTAGATTAATTATGCATATCTGTACGTACCGGGAGGTACTGGTCGTACTGTAGCATCATCACCATTACAATATTGCAGTAGCGACGTACCCACGAGTATACGTCCGTCCTGTGGAAAAGCACGAATTGGAATCCGTAACGAGTACCTGTACAATGTCCTGCAATGTACTGTTGCAGGACTGTACTCGTCACACTCGTACCCTCCCCCTCTTGACAGATCAATGAGGCCGCCGCGAGGCAGACCTCCGTGGTCTAAGCCCCTTTACTAAAGCAGTTACTGGGACTCAGGAATGCGCGCTAGGTGAGCGTGCATGAAGTCAGTGTACGCCTGAGTCTTGGCAAAATTGTGCCATTGGGGCGTCTCCAAGAATTCTTGTAACGCAATCGTTCGATGCACCTCGTTCAACCGGTGCCAGACAGGTGGAATGTCGTCATCACTGAAGTGCGTCATGAAGAGCAAATATTTGCCTCGTCGCCCAGGTAGCGACTTGATGCACACAGCAGAGATGTGTGAGACGTCAAACTCCTCGTCGTCTCCTTCAGGTACAGTCACCGGGACAGCTGGTCGTAGTGGAGCGGTAGAGCAGGGTCGCAAGTTGTTGACATGGAACACATGATGTAAGCGGACTGTCGTTGGTAGTTTCAATATGTAACTGTGTTTCCCAATCTGCTCCTCCACTGGAAAAGGGCCGAGCAGTCTGTCTCTGAGTTTCCGGTTCGGTTGTCCTCGCAGAAAAAGGTTTGCTGTGACGACTGACACCTTGTCTCCCTTAGCGAAGTGTGGTGATGTAGACGGTTCTGTGCGCGCCTGCATCTCGTCCTTGTGTAGTTGTAACACTGAGCGTACCAGGGTGTGTACTTCCTGTAACAATCTTAACCGTTCTGTTGCGTCTTGCGAAACTGGAATGGACGGTCGCATGCTGAATAGCAGGTTAGGAGGCTCCTCAAGAGAAAAACCAAAGTTAGCCTCGAACGGTGTGTGCTCAATTCCGAGTGCACGCGAAGCGTTGTACGCAAACTCCACTTGCGGTAGAAGTGTCGACCAATCAGAGCCATCATAGCAACAGAAGCAACGAAGAAGCTGCTGAAATGTGTTGTTCACGCGTTCTGTCAGTCCATCTGTTTCAGGATGTCGACTAGAAGACATGTTCAGACGTGTTCCGAGGCGTCTCCAAAGTGTCTGCTAGAAGGCACTGACAAATTTCGGGTCGCGGTCGCTGATCAGCACACGGGGCAGTCCATGTAAGCGGTAGACTCCCTGTAAAAACAAAGTTGCAGTTTCTTCGGCAGTAATCGACTCTATACATGGCAGAAAATGGGCCATTCGAGTTAGATGGTCTACTACAATCAGCACACTGTTAAAGCCGTTGCTCTCAGGCAAGTGTGTTAGGTAGTCAAGACCAACTGTATGCCACGGTCTGGGTGGAACAGGTAACGGGTAAAGAGTCGCAGCCATTTGCGGTCGAATCTTCGCTCGTCGACACACGACGCAGCGTTCACAAAAATCTTTCACGTCTTGGCGGATTCGTTTCCACCAGAATCTGTCGAGTGCTTTAGCAAGAGTGCTAGCAACTCCTCTGTGACCAGCTGACGAACTTTCGTGCAACTCTGTGATCAATCTCAGTCGGAGCTCAGAGTTCTGTGGTATACAGAGGCGATTGAGGCGCCAAAAGTATCCGTCTCTGGCTTCTATCCGGCTGTCTTTCGTCCACTCACCATCGTCCCCATAAAACGAGTCTTGTGAGCACCCCTCGCGAATGAGATCAGCGAACTCAGGGCTCAGCTGCAGCGCGTCAACAGTAAGTGAATTTAACTATGCGTCTTCAAACAGCAGCTGGGACTTCCGTCGTAATTCTTGTTTTGACGGAACCTCGCCATCCCAAAATAAGGGTTCTGTGGCCTGAGGTACGAAGTCTGGACGCCGGCTTAACGGGTCAGCTTCGTTCATAGCTCCCTTGCGATATGCAAGTGTCATCGAGCCCACAAACGGTTGCAAATCCCGCAGGTATCTTGCTTGCCGCTTGTTCAGCCTGTTGTTCGGTTGCCTAAGCAGATGTCGCAGTGTGTCGTGGTCTGTTACGACAAGGAACTTAGAGCATCCTTCAAGATAGCACCTCCAATGCTTGACAGCTTCGCATACGGCCAAAGCTTCTAAGTCGTACGCAGAGTAAGTGTTACCACGCTCACCTGAATTCAGCTTACGCGCCCAGTAAGAGACTGGTTGAAGACCTCCTCCTTGGTCTTGCAACATGACTGCTGCAATCCCCACTGTCGAAGCATCTGTAGCTACGGTGAACGTCGCGCCCGAGCCGACCTCCGGAAGGATCAGGCATGGCGCGGAAATGAGCCGTAACTTGAGAATCTCAAAGGCTTCCATACAGGCAGGCGTCAGCGTAACCTGTGGCTGGGACTTTTGCAGTAAGTCCGTCAATGGAGCCGTAAGGTCGCTAAAATGGTGTATAAATCTGGCATAGAAATTGCAGAATTGTACAAAACTGCGAACCACCTTCTGCGTCTTGGGCACTGGCCAGTCTGCAACGGCCTCGACTTTCTTTGTGGAAACCGACATTTTACCGGCTGACACTGTGTAGCCCAGGTATTCCATCTGTTGTAGTCCGAAGACGCATTTCTTAAGGCGTTATTTCAGCCCTTCCTCCTTGAATCGCTGCAGGACTAGACGTAGGTGCTCCAGGTGCTCCTCCAGAGTTCGACTGTAAATGCAGACGTCATCCAGGTAGACTGTCACGAACTTATGTAAAAAGTCGCGAAGAATGTCGTTCATCATTCGTTGAAATGTAGCCGGCGCATTGCACATGCCAAACGGCCTGGCGACCCACTCCATTAAGCCATCAGGGGTCTGAAAAGCCGTCTTGTGAACATCCTGATCACGCACTCGAACTTGCCAGAATCAAGAAGCGAGCTGAAGACTATGTGCGGTTGGGCGCCCGCCGGCGGCGCAGCGGCGGCGGCCCCGGAGGAGGGTGCGCTCGCAGGCCCGTCGGCATCCCCTCACCTCCCCGTGGTGGGCGCAAGAAACCCCATAGCCGTGCCATGCCTGGCACGGTAGGGGGCTAAGAGGGCCGACAGCTCGATCCGCGGGATCAGCAGCTGTCGGGAAAGCCATGTACATAGGGCTTTTGAAAAAATAATTTCTGTGCATTACCGGCGCCAAGATCTCCCGCTCGGCCCGTCCGATATGTTTTTTCGCGTACAGATACTCCCGAATACAACCTTACTTTGAGGGGTGGGACCTGTACTACGGCAGCGTTTGATGGCGAGGAGGGTACGGCCGGATCAGCGGTGGGAGGCGGGTGTTGAAGCTGGTGGTGGCCAGCCGGGAAGCAGCGCCAGGAAAGGGCGCTTGCTAGCCGTCGACCAGCCATGTGCCGGTCGAACCTTGCCGAGGGGTGAGGCAAGACATGGCACATGCCGGTGGCTAGTCGCAGACGGAGGAGCGGCTATATGAGGCGGCGGCGATCCTCAGGATCAGCCGCCGCCGGAAAGCCCTGTATGGAGGGCTTTTTCGGATACTAAAAAACAATGTCCGTACCCGGCGTCGAGCTAGTTGGGGAGCAGCACCAGGGTAGGGCGCTCACTAGCGCGCCGCTACGTCGTCCAGCGTCATCTCCCGGGGGGAGGAGTTAGCTGGGACGGCAAGGAGGACGGTCGCGACGGGAGGAGCGACACGATCTGGCGGCGACGACCCTTTGGGTCGGCGCCGCCGGAAAACCCGGCACGGAGGGTTTTGTTTAATTCCGGGCGCCCGCGGCCCGCCGGATCCGGCTACGGTGACCAGCCCCCCCCCCTCTTCGACACCCACTACCCCGACAGACCTTCATACTCCTAGGGGTCCTTGAGCGTGGGCCCGGGTGAGCGCGGAGGCCCCCGCTCAAGAAAAGGCTGCTCGGTGGACGCGCGATCAGAGGGGGGAGGGTACGGCCACAGGCCGGAAAACCGACAGGTACCCGGGTACCAGACAGAGAAAAAACCGGGGAAATGAGCGGGGAAAATTCAGGCGCGGAGGCAGGAGCGCTAGTTTTTTCTATGTCTGTGTGTCTCGGTCCCCCCCACATGTCCTCGAGGTGATGGGGGACCTCGACACGGAGGACCGCCGCGTCGGTGGACGCGGCAAGACCTTGGGGCGGGGCTTACGGGATGGAGCGGCGGGATCGACGAGCGACCGCGCGAGGAGGGGTTTTTTGCCAGCCTTTCCCCTCCTACCTTCGGCAAGACCGAAGTCACGCGGGAGCTAGATTAGGCTGGTGTGGCGGTTAGCCTCTGAAAGCTAAACGCTAGCACAAATCTGTTCTAGTCTGTCTAGTTCTGTCGTTGCAAGATGGCAAAATGATGTTGTCGAGAGGCAATGGTGAAAGATGTTTCACTGCTGTACTTAGGCAGTAGATGTTGTAAGTGAACAATGGAATTGTTCAAAGGTTCTGCCACCTCCCTCTACTGCACTGGGCTTAAATAGGTTTCAGCCCAAACTAATTACGCCTGCAAGCTACGCTTACGTGTCAGGCGTTAGGGCTGTCTAACCGTCGTCATCTGCCTCGAGACGCGGCCTGCCTAGCATTGGGTTTCACGACGCGGCTCCTTCTGCATCGAAGAGCTCGCTTAGGCGCGTCATCTGGCTGGTTAGATTAATTATGCATATCTGTACGTACCGGGAGGTACTGGTCGTACTGTAGCATCATCACCATTACAATATTGCAGTAGCGACGTACCCACGAGTATACGTCCGTCCTGTGGAAAAGCACGAATTGGAATCCGTAACGAGTACCTGTACAATGTCCTGCAATGTACTGTTGCAGGACTGTACTCGTCACACTCGTACCCTCCCCCTCTTGACAGATCAATGAGGCCGCCGCGAGGCAGACCTCCGTGGTCTAAGCCCCTTTACTAAAGCAGTTACTGGGACTCAGGAATGCGCGCTAGGTGAGCGTGCATGAAGTCAGTGTACGCCTGAGTCTTGGCAAAATTGTGCCATTGGGGCGTCTCCAAGAATTCTTGTAACGCAATCGTTCGATGCACCTCGTTCAACCGGTGCCAGACAGGTGGAATGTCGTCATCACTGAAGTGCGTCATGAAGAGCAAATATTTGCCTCGTCGCCCAGGTAGCGACTTGATGCACACAGCAGAGATGTGTGAGACGTCAAACTCCTCGTCGTCTCCTTCAGGTACAGTCACCGGGACAGCTGGTCGTAGTGGAGCGGTAGAGCAGGGTCGCAAGTTGTTGACATGGAACACATGATGTAAGCGGACTGTCGTTGGTAGTTTCAATATGTAACTGTGTTTCCCAATCTGCTCCTCCACTGGAAAAGGGCCGAGCAGTCTGTCTCTGAGTTTCCGGTTCGGTTGTCCTCGCAGAAAAAGGTTTGCTGTGACGACTGACACCTTGTCTCCCTTAGCGAAGTGTGGTGATGTAGACGGTTCTGTGCGCGCCTGCATCTCGTCCTTGTGTAGTTGTAACACTGAGCGTACCAGGGTGTGTACTTCCTGTAACAATCTTAACCGTTCTGTTGCGTCTTGCGAAACTGGAATGGACGGTCGCATGCTGAATAGCAGGTTAGGAGGCTCCTCAAGAGAAAAACCAAAGTTAGCCTCGAACGGTGTGTGCTCAATTCCGAGTGCACGCGAAGCGTTGTACGCAAACTCCACTTGCGGTAGAAGTGTCGACCAATCAGAGCCATCATAGCAACAGAAGCAACGAAGAAGATGCTGAAATGTGTTGTTCACGCGTTCTGTCAGTCCATCTGTTTCAGGATGTCGACTAGAAGACATGTTCAGACGTGTTCCGAGGCGTCTCCAAAGTGTCTGCTAGAAGGCACTGACAAATTTCGGGTCGCGGTCGCTGATCAGCACACGGGGCAGTCCATGTAAGCGGTAGACTCCCTGTAAAAACAAAGTTGCAGTTTCTTCGGCAGTAATCGACTCTATACATGGCAGAAAATGGGCCATTCGAGTTAGATGGTCTACTACAATCAGCACACTGTTAAAGCCGTTGCTCTCAGGCAAGTGTGTTAGGTAGTCAAGACCAACTGTATGCCACGGTCTGGGTGGAACAGGTAACGGGTAAAGAGTCGCAGCCATTTGCGGTCGAATCTTCGCTCGTCGACACACGACGCAGCGTTCACAAAAATCTTTCACGTCTTGGCGGATTCGTTTCCACCAGAATCTGTCGAGTGCTTTAGCAAGAGTGCTAGCAACTCCTCTGTGACCAGCTGACGAACTTTCGTGCAACTCTGTGATCAATCTCAGTCGGAGCTCAGAGTTCTGTGGTGTACAGAGGCGATTGAGGCGCCAAAAGTATCCGTCTCTGGCTTCTATCCGGCTGTCTTTCGTCCACTCACCATCGTCCCCATAAAACGAGTCTTGTGAGCACCCCTCGCGAATGAGATCAGCGAACTCAGGGCTCAGCTGCAGCGCGTCAACAGTAAGTGAATTTAACTATGCGTCTTCAAACAGCAGCTGGGACTTCCGTCGTAATTCTTGTTTTGACGGAACCTCGCCATCCCAAAATAAGGGTTCTGTGGCCTGAGGTACGAAGTCTGGACGCCGGCTTAACGGGTCAGCTTCGTTCATAGCTCCCTTGCGATATGCAAGTGTCATCGAGCCCACAAACGGTTGCAAATCCCGCAGGTATCTTGCTTGCCGCTTGTTCAGCCTGTTGTTCGGTTGCCTAAGCAGATGTCGTAGTGTGTCGTGGTCTGTTACGACAAGGAACTTAGAGCATCCTTCAAGATAACACCTCCAATGCTTGACAGCTTCGCATACGGCCAAAGCTTCTAAGTCGTACGCAGAGTAAGTGTTACCACGCTCACCTGAATTCAGCTTACGCGCCCAGTAAGAGACTGGTTGAAGACCTCCTCCTTGGTCTTGCAACATGACTGCTGCAATCCCCACTGTCGAAGCATCTGTAGCTACGGTGAACGTCGCGCCCGAGCCGACCTCCGGAAGGATCAGGCATGGCGCGGAAATGAGCCGTAACTTGAGAATCTCAAAGGCTTCCATACAGGCAGGCGGCAGCGTAACCTGTGGCTGGGACTTTTGCAGTAAGTCCGTCAATGGAGCCGTAAGGTCGCTAAAATGGTGTATAAATCTGGCATAGAAATTGCAGAATTGTACAAAACTGCGAACCACCTTCTGCGTCTTGGGCACTGGCCAGTCTGCAACGGCCTCGACTTTCTTTGTGGAAACCGACATTTTACCGGCTGACACTGTGTAGCCCAGGTATTCCATCTGTTGTAGTCCGAAGACGCATTTCTTAAGGCGTTATTTCAGCCCTTCCTCCTTGAATCGCTGCAGGACTAGACGTAGGTGCTCCAGGTGCTCCTCCAGAGTTCGACTGTAAATGCAGACGTCATCCAGGTAGACTGTCACGAACTTATGTAAAAAGTCGCGAAGAATGTCGTTCATCATTCGTTGAAATGTAGCCGGCGCATTGCACATGCCAAACGGCCTGGCGACCCACTCCATTAAGCCATCAGGGGTCTGAAAAGCCGTCTTGTGAACATCCTGATCACGCACTCGAACTTGCCATAATCAAGAGGTGAGGTCGAGGTGTGTGTAAAAATTCGCGTCCTTAAGTTCGTCCAAAGTATCATCCACACGCGGTAGTGGGTAAGCATCTTTACGCGTAACCTCATTAAGGCCACGGTAGTCAATGCACAAACGAAGCGAGCCATCAGCTTTCCGCACAAAAAAAATTGGCGAGCCGAACTCATTGTAGCTGGGACGGACTCGACCAGCTTCCACTGGGTCTTTGAGCTGTCGATTAAGCTCAGCGCGCTCTGCGGGTGACAATCTGTTCAGACGTTGACGTCGCATCGGGCCAATTGTTTCAATGGGATGATCCCACTGTCGGCTTACAGGTGGAGAGTTGACATGTTGCAGTAACTCCGGGAAGTCATCGAAGAGTAACGACCGGAAGTTGTCACGTTGTTCTGCAGTTAGCTCCTCTCCAGTGTGAAAGTCTGTCGGTTGTTTAGTGGCTGACGTAAGTTCAATGACGTAAAAATCAGCATGACGTCCCCTGCTGCGGCTCGTCTTGCGCATGAGTTTCTGGACTTTCGTAGACGACAGGAGTAGACACTCAGGGCGTCGTTCCTCGAGGGTAGTCTCCACAGCTGTGCCGTCCATCAGTGTAAAAATTCTGGTTGTACCAAACTGTAAAGAGGCATGTTCGTCATCAAGCCATGGTAAACCCAGGATTAAATCAGCTGTGCGTAAATCACGTAAGACGTAGAAAGTCCGGTGAAATTCATGCCGAGCCAGCTCAAAAGTGACGTCACAGACTGTCGTAAGAGTCACTCGTTGTCCGTTGGCGAGTCGAACTGGAGTCTTAGTCGCAGACTTCCGAGTCTGTAAGGCAAAGCGTCGTACGAAGTCCTTTGACACAAAATCAAGCGTCGCAACGCAGTCCACTAATCCAGAAATTTGGTGTCCGCCATCAAGAGTTTTCACAGTCAGCTCAGTTCGAATTAACGGTCGAGCTTTCGTGAGGTCAGTCAGTAGGGCTGTAGCTGGCGAGGAAAATTGTTGCAGCGTAGCGATGGAAGGTTCCACACCGTCTGTAGGTACAGGTACCGAGTCGGGTTGATCAGGTGTTGTAGGTGCTATTGAGTCGTTAAACGCACAATCTGCGTCGACTAACCACAGATGTACATGCCAAGGAGCTGGAGCAACCACCTCATGTTGCGCTGGGTTCTCCAGTGACTGACGAGTAAAAAGTTGAGTTCTCGCTGGGAATTCTTGGTAGAGTTTCCAGTGCTTAGTCACTTGAGTAAATTTCGCCCACTTCGGTAGTACAAATACAGCCATCGTAGTTGTCGGAGATGTTCGACGACAATCCTCAAAATGCTGTGCAATTTGCTCAGCTAGCTCCCAGGGTGGGTTGATGAACACCCGTTCTCCTGTCAAATCTCTGTCTAGAATCGAGTCACTCGGCGAACAGTGAGGTAAGTCACCGTGCGAGTTAAGACCTTCATCATCAGCACATCCCTCCAATGTGAAGTTGAAGCGTGCATGCAGAGGGTCAAAGACTGAGTCAACCAGTTTCCAATCAATTGAACGTATGGTTACAGGTTTACGACTATGTCTCTGCTTAGACTGACGTCGACGACCTGCCACTAGAGTTGCATGTGTCGCGACTGTAGTCGATGGAGATGCCGAAGGTGTTTCGACGACCTCTGTCGCTAACAGTGTCTCAGAATGAACAGTAGATGTAGCCGGCTGCTCCAGTTCATTAGTAGAACAGCCTTGCCACCATCATTGCTTCTTAGGTTCCATCGGTGCCTTGCCCTTGAACTCCGGGCATTGGAACAGTCGGTGTCCCTTCTTGTGGCACTTGAAGCAGAGTCCCTCGTCCATATGTCGCTTACGCTCCTCACCTGTCGTCGCATTTGATAGTGTGTTAAAATCTTCGCGGCCACATGTTTGACCACGTCCGCCATTGTTGCCTCCACCACGTCCACGTCCGCGTCCGCGTCCGCGGCCGAGACCACGGCCACCTCTATTACGTTTCCAGACGTTAGAGGCCTCCTCGAGAGGGTCCTCAAAATTACGCTTGCGTGTAGGTTGGGAAGATGGACCAGCAGCAGACTTCGTATTGCCGAGTTCCGGCGAGTATGTCACGACGTCATTCAAAAAGTTTTGCAGCTCCACCAGCGTAATCTGGTACCCCTTCTGAGCTCGGTGTGATTTAGCTTGGTTCTTGAGCGAAGAGTTCGCTAGGCCATTAATGAAGCGCACACACTCTACAGCTGCTGTCAGATGTTCGCGAGACCGACGTAAGTAGTCGTTGTACTGTTTAGTGTAGACCGCGTAACTCATCGTGCTGCTCTGCGTAAAGTTTAGCAAAGCGTTAATTGCATCGTCCTTGATGTTCGGAAGAAACATTGACGTGCGTAACTCCGTAACAAGCTCGTCGTACGTAGCTGGAATTGGAGGCTGAGTTTTCCGGTTCAACCACCATCCATTCAGATGTCCAGAGAACTGTGAAGTAACCCAGATAACTGAGTCGTACGTGTCAGGTGAAATCCCAAGCATGAGAAAACGCTGAGGCTGTGCTTCAAGCCAATCCTCCAGTACATGAGGTACTTGACCATTCTGATGCGGTGAAGTAATTGCAGCCTTACGCTGAGTCTTTGTGAGGGTCACAGGTAGTCCAGCCAAGTTGTGGGTAGGCATCGGCATTCCCACTCGTAAATCTGTAGGTCCTTCACCAGTCAGTCGGTTGATGTGTCCACGAATCAGCAGCCAGACAGAACCAGAGTCGACCGTTGTAAACCGGGAGTACATGTGGAACTGTCTCGGGATAGACGCGTCGTCAAGCAGGACTGGAGCGTGTTGAACAACAGCTCGAAAAAAGAATTCCCACTGAGTCACGTAACCAAAGTGAAGTAATTCACTCTTGTGTTTCTCAGCACGAAGTAACCCCTTCCGTGCGGGTGTAAGTGTCAGACCGTCAATGTTGATGGTTTCCGGGACAACGTAAGTGCCATCCGGATTAATTGTCGACTGTGCTAAAACAGCCTGCTCAACCTGAGCAGGTGTGCGTAAGTTGTTCGTAGCAAACATGACAGGAATAGAAGCCAAGTACACGTAGACAAGCTGTCGTCCTTGAGGTAGCGTAACAACGACAGGTTCACCACTCAACATTGTTAAATCATCCGGTGTCAAAACAAGACCGGTCTCCTCGTGTAACTCGCGAACAGCAGCGTCGACATGCTCTTCATTAGGTAAGACAGAGCCAACTGGGAACCAAGTTTTACTAGAACGAGGCTCACGCTGTAACACCAACTTCAAGTCCGACGGTTTAGTTCCTCCAACGTGAATTACCAACACCACGTAATGACCATGTCCTACAAAAGCCATCTCGAATCAATCAGGCAACGTCGAGCGAATCAACGAGCAACGAAAGCGTGCGTCGACCAAAGAGCTCCGAAACCAGTGTGGCGGTTAGCCTCTGAAAGCTAAACGCTAGCACAAATCTGTTCTAGTCTGTCTAGTTCTGTCGTTGCAAGATGGCAAAATGATGTTATCGAGAGGCAATGGTGAAAGATGGAATTGTTCAAAGGTTCTATCACCTCCCTCTACTGCACTGGGCTTAAATAGGTTTCAGCCCAAACTAATTACGCCTGCAAGCTACGCTTACGTGTCAGGCGTTAGGGCTGTCTAACCGTTGTCATCTGCCTCGAGACGCGGCCTGCCTAGCATTGGGTTTCACGACGCGGCTCCTTCTGCATCGAAGAGCTCGTTCTAGCGCGTCATCTCGCTGGTTAGATTAATTATGCATATCTGTACGTACCGGGAGGTACTGGTCGTACTGTAGCATCAGCACCATTACAATATTGCAGTAGCGACGTACCCACGAGTATACGTCCGTCCTGTGGAAAAGCACGAATTGGAATCCGTAACGAGAACCTATACAATGTCCTGCAATGTACTGTTGCATGACTGTACTCGTCACTGTAGCCCGTCGTCCCTCCCGAACGCCGACCGGCCTAGGCCGGTCGACACCTCGGTTCGGTGGGAGCGGGATGTGCATCGTGAAGGTCGAGCAGCAGTTTAGTTTTGCATTTCTCGACAAGTGGATTTATTTGTAGATCTTTTTTTCTTGATTACAAAATTATTACGTTGTTACTGCATAGGTGGGGGGACTGTGGCAATTACTGCGGTTGCTTACAATTATATAACTCCCGAGGAACGTCGACACACATTGCAGATAGGTGTGTCGATAAGAAATGTACCTGGTCGGAGAGACCCGAACCCAACTTGCTAATAAGTCATGTATGGCGAAGTAGAGTGGCCCGTGAGACAGCAGCCGGTCCAGTTTGCCGGGACATGTTGTAAACAATTTCAATTTCAATTTTAATTTCAATTTCAATTTCAATATGTGCGGTTGTGCAACCGGCGTGAATGTGGCGATTAGCCTCGTCAAGCTAAACACTAGCACAAATCAGTTCTAGTCTGTCTAGTTCTCTTGTTGCAAGATGGCAAAATGATGTTTTCGAGAGACGATGGTGAAAGATGTTTCACTGTTGTACTTAAGCAGTATATGTTGTAAGTGAACAAAGGAATTGTTAAATGGTTCTGTCACCTCCCTCTACTGCACTGGGCTTAAATAGGTTTCAGCCCAAACTAATTACGCCTGCAAGCTACGCTTACGTGTCAGGCGTTAGGGCTGTCTATCCGTCGTCATCTGTCCTGAGACGCGGCCTGCCTAGCATTGTGTTTCACGACGCGGCTCCTTCTGCATCGAAGAGCTCGCTTAGGCGCGTCATCTGGCTGGTTAGATTAATTATGCATATCTGTACGTACCGGGAGGTACTGGTCGTACTGTAGCATCATCACCATTACAATATTGCAGTAGCGACGTACCCACGTTTGTACGTCCGTCCTGTGGAAAAGCACGAATTGGAATCCGTAACGAGTACATGTACAATGTCCTGCAATGTACTGTTGCATGACTGTACTCGTCACTGTAGCCCGTCGTCCCTCCCGAACGCCGACCGGCCTAGGCCGGTCGACACCTCGGTTCGGTGGGAGCGGGATGTGCATCGTGAAGGTCGAGCAGCAGTTTAGTTTTGCATTTCTCGACAAGTGGATTTATTTGTAGATCTTTTTTTCTTGATTACAAAATTATTACGTTGTTACTGCATAGGTGGGGGGACTGTGGCAATTACTGCGGTTGCTTACAATTATATAACTCCCGAGGAACGTCGACACACATTGCAGATAGGTGTGTCGATAAGAAATGTACCTGGTCGGAGAGACCCGAACCCAACTTGCTAATAAGTCATGTATGGCGAAGTAGAGTGGCCCGTGAGACAGCAGCCGGTCCAGTTTGCCGGGACATGTTGTAAACAATTTCAATTTCAATTTTAATTTCAATTTCAATTTCAATATGTGCGGTTGTGCAACCGGCGTGAATGTGGCGATTAGCCTCGTCAAGCTAAACACTAGCACAAATCAGTTCTAGTCTGTCTAGTTCTCTTGTTGCAAGATGGCAAAATGATGTTTTCGAGAGACGATGGTGAAAGATGTTTCACTGTTGTACTTAAGCAGTATATGTTGTAAGTGAACAAAGGAATTGTTAAATGGTTCTGTCACCTCCCTCTACTGCACTGGGCTTAAATAGGTTTCAGCCCAAACTAATTACGCCTGCAAGCTACGCTTACGTGTCAGGCGTTAGGGCTGTCTATCCGTCGTCATCTGTCCTGAGACGCGGCCTGCCTAGCATTGTGTTTCACGACGCGGCTCCTTCTGCATCGAAGAGCTCGCTTAGGCGCGTCATCTGGCTGGTTAGATTACTTATGCATATCTGTACGTACCGGGAGGTACTGGTCGTACTGTAGCATCATCACCATTACAATATTGCAGTAGCGACGTACCCACGTTTGTACGTCCGTCCTGTGGAAAAGCACGAATTGGAATCCGTAACGAGTACATGTACAATGTCCTGCAATGTACTGTTGCATGACTGTACTCGTCACACTCGTACCCTCCCCCTCTTGACAGATCAATGAGGCCGCCGCGAGGCAGACCTCCGTGGTTCTTGGCTCCTTTACTAAAGCAGTTACTGGGACTCAGGAATGCGCGCTAGGTGAGCGTGCATGAAGTCAGTGTACGCCTGAGTCTTGGCAAAATTGTGCCATTGGGGCGTCTCCAAGAATTCTTGTAACGCAATCGTCCGGTGTACCTCGTTCAACCGGTGCCAGACAGGTGGAATGTCGTCATCACTAAAGTGCGTCATGAAGAGCAAATATTTGCCTCGTCGCCCAGGTAGCGACTTGATGCACACAGCAGAGATGTGTGAGACGTCAAACTCCTCGTCGTCTCCTTCAGGTACAGTCACCGGGACAGCTGGTCGTAGTGGAGCGGTAGAGCAGGGTCGCAAGTTGTTAACATGGAACACATGATGTAAGCGGACTCTCGCTGGTAGTTTCAATCTGTAACTGTGTTTCCCAATCTGCTCCTCCACTGGAAAAGGGCCGAGCTGTCTGTCTCTGAGTTTCCGGTTCGGTTGTCCTCGCAGAAAAAGGTTTGCTGTGACGACTGACACCTTGTCTCCCTTAGCGAAGTGTGGTGATGTAGACGGTTTTGTGCGCGCCTGCATCTCGTCTTTGTGTAGCTGTAACACTGATCGTACCAGGGTGTGTACTTCCTGTAACAATCTTAACCGTTCTGTTGCGTCTTGCGAAATTGGAATCGAAGGTCGCATGCTGAATAGCAGGTTAGGAGGCTCCTCAAGAGAGAACCCAAAGTTAGCCTCGAACGGTGTGTGCTCAATTCCGAGTGCACGCGAAGCGTTGTACGCAAATTCCACTTCTGGTAGTAGCGTTGTCCAATCAGAGCCATCATAGCAACAGAAGCAACGAAGAAGCTGCTGAAATGTGTTGTTCACGCGTTCTGTCAGTCCATCTGTTTCAGGATGTCGACTAGAAGAAATGTTCAGACGTGTTCCGAGGCGTCTCCAAAGTGTCTGCTAGAAGGCACTGACAAATTTCGGGTCGCGGTCGCTGATCAGCACACGGGGCAGTCCATGTAAGCGGTAGACTCCCTGTAAAAACAAAGTTGCAGTTTCTTCGGCAGTAATCGACTCTATACATGGCAGAAAATGGGCCATTCGAGTTAGATGGTCTACTACAATCAGCACATTGTTAAAACCATTGCTCTCAGGCAAGTGTGTCAAGTAGTCAAGACCAACTGTATGCCACGGTCTGGGTGGAACAGGCAGTGGGTAAAGAGTCGCAGCCATCTGTGGTCGAATCTTTGCTCGTCGGCACACGACGCAGCGTTCACAGAAATATTTCACATCTTGGCGGATTCGTTTCCACCAGAATCTGTCGAGTGCTTTAGCAAGAGTGCTAGCAACTCCTCTGTGACCAGCTGACGAACTTTCGTGCAACTCTGTGATCAATCTCAGTCGGAGCTCAGAGTTCTGTGGTATACAGAGGCGATTGAGGCGCCAAAAGTATCCGTCTCTGGCTTCTATCCGGCTGTCTTTCGTCCACTCACCATCGTCCCCATAAAACGAGTCTTGTGAGCACCCCTCGCGAATGAGATCAGCGAACTCAGGGCTCAGCTGCAGCGCGTCAACAGTAAGTGAATTTAACTATGCGTCTTCAAACAGCAGCTGGGACTTCCGTCGTAATTCTTGTTTTGACGGAACCTCGCCATCCCAAAATAAGGGTTCTGTGGTCTGTGGTACGAAGTCTGGACGCCGGCTTAACGGGTCAGCTTCGTTCATAGCTCCCTTGCGATATGCAAGTGTCATCGAGCCCACAAACGGTTGCAAATCCCGCAGGTATCTTGCTTGCCGCTTGTTCAGCATGTTGTTCGGTTGCCTAAGCAAATGTCGCAGTGTGTCGTGGTCTGTTACGACAAGGAACTTAGAGCATCCTTCAAGATAACACCTCCAATGCTTGACAGCTTCGCATACGGCCAAAGCTTCTAAGTCGTACGCAGAGTAAGTGTTACCACGCTCACCTGAATTCAGCTTACGCGCCCAGTAAGAGACTGGTTGAAGACCTCCTCCTTGGTCTTGCAATATGACTGCTGCAATCCCCACTGTCGAAGCATCTGTAGCTACGGTGAACGTCGCGTCCGAGCCGACCTCCGGAAGGATCAGGCATGGCGCGGAAATGAGCCGTAACTTGAGAGTCTCAAAGGCTTCCAAATAGGCAGGCGTCAGCGTAACCTGTGGCTGGGACTTTTGCAGTAAGTCCGTCAATGGAGCCGTAAGGTCGCTAAAATGGTGTATGAATCTGGCATAGAAGTTGCAGAGCTGTACGAAACTGCGAACCTCCTTCTGCGTCTTTGGCACTGGCCCGTCTGCAACGGCCTCGACTTTCTTTGTGGAAACCGAAATTTTACCGGCTGACACAGTATAGCCTAGATACTCCATTGCTTGCAATCCGAAGAGGCATTTCTTAAGGCGTAATTTCAAGCCTTCCTCCTTAAATTTTTGTAGCACGAGACGTAGGTGCTCCAGGTGCTCCTCCAGAGTTCGACTGTAAATGCAGACGTCATCCAGGTAGACTGTCACGAATTTATTTAAAAAGTCGCGAAGAATGTCATTCATCATCCTCTGAAATGTAGCCGGTGCATTGCACAGGCCAAACGGCATGGCGACCCATTCCATTAAGCCATCAGGGGTCTGAAAAGCCGTCTTGTGAACGTCCTGGTCACGCACTCGAACTTGCCAGAATCAAGAGGTGAGGTCGAGGTGTGTGTAAAAATTCGCGTCCTTAAGTTCGTCCAGTGTGTCATCCACACGCGGAAGTGGGTAAGCATCTTTACGCGTAACCTCATTAAGGCCACGGTAGTCAATGCACATACGTAGCGAGCCATCAACTTTCCGCACAAAAAGAATTGGCGAGCCGAACTCACTGTAGCTGGGACGGACCCGCCTCCACTGCGTCCTTGAGCTGTTGATTTAGCTCAGCGCGCTCTACATGTGACAATCTGTTCAGCCGTTGACGTCGCATCGGGCCAATTGTTTCAATGGTATGATCCCACTGTCGGCTTACATGTGGAGGGTCGACAGGTTGCAGTAACTCCGGGAAGTCATCGAAGAGTAACGACCGGAAGTTGCCACGTTGTTCTGCAGTCAATTCCTCTCTAGTGTGAAAGTCTGTTGGTTGTTCAGCGGCTGACGTAAGTTCAATGACGTAAAAATCAGCATGACGTCCTCTACTGCGGCGCGTCTTGTGCATGGGTTTCTGAACTTTAGTAGACGACATGAGTAGACACTCAGGGCGTCGTTCCTCGAGCGTAGTTTCCACAGCTGTGCCATCCATCAGTGTAAAAACCCTGGTTGTACCAAAATGTAAAGAGGTATGTTCGTCATCAAGCCATGGTAAACCCATGATTAAATCAGCAGCACGTAAATCACGTAAGACGTAAAAAGTCCGGTGAAATTCGTGTCGAGCCACCTCAAAAGTGACATCGCAGACTGTCGAAGACGTTACTCGTTGTCCGTTGGCGAGTCGATCTGGGGTCTTAGTCGCAGACTTCCGAGTCTGTAAAGCAAAGCGTCGTACGAAGTCCTCTGACACAAAATCAAGCGTCCCAGCGCAGTCCACTAATCCAGAAATTTGGTGTCCGCCATCAAGAGTTTTCACAGTCAGCTCAGTTCGAATTAACGGGCGAGCTTCCGTGAGGTCAATCAGTAGGGCTGTAGCTGGCGAAGAAAATTGTCGCAGCGTAGCGATGGACGGTTCCGTGTCGTCTGGAGGTACAAGTACCGAGTCGGGTTGATCAAATGCTGTAGATGTTGGCGAATCGTAAAACGCACAATCTGCGTCGACAAACCACAGATGTACATGCCAAGGAGCTGGAGCAACCACCTCATGTTGCGCTGGGTTCTCCAGTGACTGACGAGTAAAAGGATGTGTCCGTGCTGGGAATTCTTGGTAGAGTTTCCAGTTCTTAGTCATGTGAGTAAATTTCGCCCACTTCGGTAGTACAAAAACAGCCATCGTGGATGTCGGAGATGTTCCACGACAATCCTCAAAGTGCTGTGCAATCTGCTCAGCTAGCTCCCAGGGTGGGTTGATGAACACCCGTTCTCCTGTCAAGTCCCTCTCAAGAATCGAGTCACTCGGCGAACAGTGATGTAAGTCACCGTGCGAGTTTAGACCTTCATCATCAGCACATCCCTCCAAAATGAAGTTGAAGCGTGCATGCAGAGGGTCAATGACCGAGTCAGCCAGTTTCCAATCAATTGAACGTCTGGTTACAGGTTTACGACTCTGTCTCTGCTTAGTCTGACGACGACAACCTGCTACTAGCGTTGCAGGTGTCTCGACTGTAGTCGATGGAGATGCCGAAAGTGTTTCGACGACCTCTGTCGCTAACAGTGTCTCAGAACGAATAGTAGATGTAGCCGGCTGCTCCAGTTCGCTGGTAGAACAGCCTTCCCACCATCATTGCTTCTTTGACTCCATCGGTGCCTTGCCCTTCCACTCCGGGCATTGGAATAGTCGGTGTCCCCTCTTGTGACACTTGAAGCAGAGTCCCTCGTCCATATGCTTCTTGCGCTCCTCAGGGGTCATGGCATCAGAGAGAGTCTTAAAGTCAACGCGGCCAGGATTTGTAGATGGTTGACCACGGTCACCACCGTTGTTGCCTCCACGACCTCGTCCACGACCACGTCCACCACAGTTGCGCTTCCATATCTTAGAGGCTCCATCAAGGGGGTCAACAAGGTTGCGCTTCTTAGTGGGATGTCCAGTCGGGCTAGCGGTAAACCTCACGTTACCGAGTTCCGGGGAATCAGTTACGACATCGTTCAGGAAATTCTGGAGTTCCACCAGAGTGAGATTACAGCCCCTCTGAGCTCGGTGTGACTTCGCTTGATTCTTCAACGTAAAGTTGCCCAGTCCATTGATGAAGCGTACACACTGCACATCAGCTGTCAGGTTCTGACGTGAACGACGTAGGAAGTCGTTGTACTGCTTCGTATAGAGAGCGTAACTCATCGAAGAGCTCTGCGTAAGATTTAGCAAAGCGTTAATCGCGTCGTCTTGGATGTTCGGAAGAAACGTAGTCTTGCGTAACTCCGCAACAAGCGGGTCGTAGGTAGACGGAATAGCTTATTGGGTTTTACGGTTCAACCACCACCCATTTAGATGTCCTGAGAACTGAGACGTAACCCACATAAATGCGTCGTAAGAGTCAGCCGTAATGCCAAGCATTAGAAAACGCTGCGGCTGAGCTTCAAGCCAATCCTCCAGTTCATTAGCGTTGCGACCAGACTGTAACGGGGAGTTAATCGCAGCCTTACGATGTGTCTAAGTAAGGTTCACATGTAGGCCAGCCAAGTTCCGGGTAGGTATCGGCATTCCCACACGTAAATCTGTCGGTGTTTCTCCACTCAGCCGGTTGATGTGCCCACGAATCAGCAGCCAGACAGGACCAGAGTCGACCGTCGTAAACCGGGAGAACATGAAGAACTGTCTCGGAATAGACATGTCGTCCTAAAAGATCGGATTGTGTGAGTAGACTGCTCGAGAAAAAGTCTCCCATAGAGTCACGTAACCGAAGTGAAGTAACTCGCTCTTGTGCTTCTCAGCACGAAGTAACCCTGTCTTAGCGGGCGTAAGGTTCAGACCGTCAATGTTGATTGTTTCCGGGACGACGTAAGTACCATCCGGATTAATTGTCGACTGTGTTGTTACAGCCTGCTCGACTTGAGCAGGTGTACGTAAATGGCTCGTGGCAAACAGGACAGGAACATAAGCCGAGTACACGTAAACAAGTTGTAGACCTTCAGGTAACGCGACTCGAACAGGAGCGTCACTCAACAGCGTCAAATCATCCGGTGTCAAAGTAAGACCAGTTTCCTCGTGTAACTCGCGAACATCAGCATCCACATGCTCTTCATTAGGTAAGACAGAGCCAGCCGGGAACCAAGTTTTACCGGAACGAGGCTCACGCTGTAATACCAGCTTCACATCCGACAATTTAGTTCCTCCAACGTGAATTACCAACACCACGTAATGACCATGTCCTACAAAAGCCATCTCGAATCAATCAGGCAACGTCGAGCGAATCAATGAGCAACGAAAGCGTGCGTCGACCAGAGAGCTCCGAAACCAGTGTGGCGATTAGCCTCGTCAAGCTAAACACTAGCACAAATCAGTTCTAGTCTGTCTAGTTCTCTTGTTGCAAGATGGCAAAATGATGTTGTCGAGAGACGATGGTGAAAGATGTTTCACTGTTGTACTTAAGCAGTACATGTTGTAAGTGAACAAAGGAATTGTTAAATGGTTCTGTCACCTCCCTCTACTGCATTGGGCTTAAATAGGTTTCTGCCTAGATTACTTACGCCTGCAAGCTACGCTTACGTGCCAGGCGTTAGGGCTGTCTAACCGTCGTCATCTGTCCTGAAACGCGGCATGCCTAGCATTGGGTTTCACGACGCGGCTCCTTCTGCATCGAAGAACTCGTTTAGGCGCGTCATTTGGCTGGTTAGATTATTGAAATTGAAATTGAAATTGTTTACAACATGTACCGTATGCGCCGGTTTTACACCAAAAGCCGTATGCGCCGGCTGCTGTCTCTGTGCCCTCCCAACTATGCCATACAGGGAACTTACAAGTCAGGGCTAGACCGTGAACCACCTAAATCCAACCTCTCCAAGGGTGTTCGGGGGTTTTACTCCCCCCCGGGGAGGGTCTGATGCGGGTTGAGGATGGTGTGCAAGTAGGGGCAAGAGGGGGTGCATTATGTAGAGGCGCGGCGAGAGGTCGTGCGGGATTTGATGCGGTATACAAGGAGAAGATGATGTAGCCATTGGACCGTGTGCGTATGGAGTGTGGAAAGGATGCGGGACGTGTCGAGTCGTGCTTTGGATATGAGTTTGTCGGGAGGGTCGGTGCGGAGGGTGAGGAGAGAGGTGAGACTTGCGATGGTGGAAGTGTGCGGTGTGCCCGTGCGGCTCATGACGATGGGGAGGATGTCGACTACGGTTCCTGGCCAGTGGTTGCGGATGGCATTTGCGAGGGGTGTGTATTTGTCTCTAGTCAAGTGGGCTGTGTGGGAGAGGTTGTGGTCAGTGCAGTACTTCCATTCCCCTATTTGAATTTTCCTTATGGAGGAGTATCGGCGGCGGCCGTTTGTGTGACCGACGAAGCGAGGTTCGAGAAGGCGGATAAAATCGGGTTTGTGCGCTGGGGGTCGTAGCGCGGGGGGGAGGATCTCGGGGGGGAGGATGGCGGGGCACAAGGTTAGAGAGTCTGGTGAAAGACCTTCGTCGGTCGCAACTAGGCGGGTAGGCATGTGGGTGGGGTGGGGGGGGTGACAGTCAAGGGGGGTGTGGGAGGGAGTGGGGTGGGTGAAAGATTTGATGGGTTTGTTACCGAAGTCTGCCGTGATGGTTTCCCAGCGGCCGCCGTTGTGGCGTTCCAAGAGGGAGAGAAGGAGTTGTAGTGCGCTGTTGTGGCGGTCATGTCTGAGGCCGGACATGGTGGGGCAGTTACCGGCCATGTGGCCGTTGCTGGTGAATTGTCCACACATGGGGCAGCGTAGGGTGGGGTTGTGCGTGAGGAGGCGGGTGTTGTGGACTCCCCACATGAATTCTTGCTTGTGTGTGAACTGGATATTTGTGAGGGTTGAGTGTTTTTTGTGGAAGGAGAAGTCGGCACCCGCTTTCGCGGCTCGGGCGAGCAGGGCACCGTGTTTGGATGTTTGTGAGAGGGGTGTATGTGTGTGTTTGATACTGTGGGTATGTGCGTCTGTTTTAAGGTTGGTGTATCTGTAGGGTATGGGTTCCCCCTGAGTTTGTGGAATGAGGGTGTATGGCCACGTGCAGTGGCCGACTGACACGGCTGAGCCTGTGGTGTAAGTTGTATCTGGCGGTTGTCCATCTGCAACTTGGTTAGCAAGTGCATCTGCGAGGTCGTTACCTAGTGAGTGATTGTGTGCATTAATTTTGCCGAGGTGCGTGCGGATGCCTGCGTGTTTTGAGGGTGTGTGTGATGGAGAGGAGTGTGTCGCGGTGGATGTTGTGTCTGTAAGCGGTTGGGCAGTTTAAGTATCCTTGTATGAGGCGGAGGGAGCATGCACTGTCTGTAAGGAGGTGGGTATGGCCTAGTTGGAGGCGTGTGTCAATGCCGGCTAATTCAGCGCGGTTGATAGTGTGGGAGGGAGGGGTAGAAGTCACCAGGATTTTGACGCGGGTTTCCGAGGCGGGGTGGGTGGCGGCTGCTCCGAGGGGAGAGCTGCCACCTTTCTTGGAGCCGTCTGTGTATACGAAGTCCTGCCATTTCCAAGCAAGGTCTCCGCTTGTTGGGGAGTATGTTAGTTGCATGCGTTCATGGAGGGGGTAGGTAAGGGGGTGAGTAGGGTTGGGGGGGAGGTGGTATATGCCTGCTGAGTGTGGTGAGTAGGAGTCGGTGAGGTGTGGAGGTGGGATGGTGATGGTGGGGCTGGGAAGGTGGAGTCGTAGATGGATTCGAGAGTGTTGTGGAGTGCGGTCATGTCTGTGTGTGAGGGTAGGGTGAGGAGGGCGAGGGGGTTTGCGACGAGGTAGATGTCGACCATCCAGCGCGTGCCGGATGGGGTAGGAGTGGGATGGCCTGTGTGTTGATCGGGGGGAAGGAAGGTGTTCGCGTCGTTGGGAAGGGTGTAGAGGTGGTGTGTGTAAGGGGAGTCGATGTATTTGGAGTGGCGGTATGGTGTGTGTTCCCATCGGGGGAGAATGAGGATGGTTGCGCTCGGTGTGTGGGAGGCTGTGAGGTGCGCGCTGGTGATTGCATGTTCCATGGCTCGGCGCATGCATTCGTGGTCGTATTCGGGGTTGGCGATGTTGGTGCCTTGCCATGTGTGTGGGGCATTACTGCCGCTAGATGAGAAGACTATGTCTTTGGGGTAAAGTGAGTGGTATGTGTGGGAGTGGAGTGATTTGTTGAGGGGGTCTGAGTAAAGTTATGTCTGGTAGTTAGATTAATTATGCATATCTGTACGTACCGGGAGGTACTGGTCGTACTGTAGCATCAACACCTTTATGAATATTGCGGTAGCGACGTACCCACGTTTGTACGTCCGTCCTATGGAAAATCACGAATTGGAATCCGTAACGAGTACCTGTACAATGTCCTGCAATGTAATGTTGCGTGACTGTGCTCGTCACATGATGGTTTATGTGACGAGTACAGTCCTGCAACAGTACATTGCATGACATTGTACATGTACTCGTTACGGATTCCAATTCGTGCTTTTCCACAGGACGGACGTATACTCGTGGGTACGTCGCTACTGCAATATTGTAATGGTGTTGATGCTACAGTACGACCAGTACCTCCCGGTACGTACATATATGCATAATTAATCTAACCAGCCAGATGACGCGCCAGAAGGAGCAGAAGGAGCCGCGTCGTGAAACCCAATGCTAGGCAGGCCGCGTCTCGAGGCAGATGACGACGGTTAGACAGCCCTAACGCCTGACACGTAAGCGTAGCTTGCAGGCGTAATTAGTCTGGGCTTAAACCTATTTAACCCCAGTGCAGTAGAGGGAGGTGACAAAACCTTTTAACAATTCCATTGTTCACTTACAACATCTACTGCCTAAGTACAGCAGTGAAACATCTTTCACCATTGCCTCTCGATAACATCATTTTGCCATCTTGCAACGACAAAACTAGACAGACTAGAACAGATTTGTGCTAGCGTTTAGCTTTCAGAGGCTAACCGCCACACTGGTTTCGGAGCTCTCTGGTCGACGCACGCTTTCGTTGCTCGTTGATTCGCTCGACGTTGCTTGACTGAGTTGAGATGGCTTCTCTAGGACCTGGACATTACGTGGTGTTGGTAATTCACGT
This sequence comes from Tetraselmis chui, assembly GCA_026401115.1. Lineage (NCBI taxonomy): Eukaryota > Viridiplantae > Chlorophyta > Chlorodendrophyceae > Chlorodendrales > Chlorodendraceae > Tetraselmis > Tetraselmis chui. The sequence goes on along the minus strand of JAPMLY010000270.1, from coordinate 102,577 downwards.
TGGAGGAACTAAACCGTCGGACTTGAAGTTGGTGTTACAACGTGAGCCTCGTTCTGGTAAAACTTGGTTCCCAACTGGCTCTGTCTTACCTAATGAAGAGCATGTCGACGCTGCTGTTCGCGAGTTACACGAGGAGACCGGTCTTGTTTTGACACCGGATAATTTAACACTGTTGAGTGGTGAACCTGTCGTTGTTACGCTACCTCAAGGACGACAGCTTGTCTACGTGTACTTGGCTTCTATTCCTGTCTTGTTTGCTACGAACAACTTACGCACACCTGCTCAGGTTGAGCATGTTGTTTTAGCACAGTCGACAATTAATCCGGATGGCACTTACGTCGTCCCGGAAACCATCAACATTGACGGTCTGACACTTACGCCCGCACGGAAGGGGTTACTTCGTGCTGAGAAGCACAAGAGTGAATTACTTCACTTTGGTTACGTGACTCAGTGGGAATTCTTTTTTCGAGCTGTTGTTCAACACGCTCCAGTCCTGCTTGACGACGCGTCTATCCCGAGACAGTTCCACATGTACTCCCGGTTTACAACGGTCGACTCTGGTTCTGTCTGGCTGCTGATTCGTGGACACATCAACCGACTGACTGGTGAAGGACCTACAGATTTACGAGTGGGAATGCCGATGCCTACCCACAACTTGGCTGGACTACCTGTGACCCTCACAAAGACTCAGCGTAAGGCTGCAATTACTTCACCGCATCAGAATGGTCAAGTACCTCATGTACTGGAGGATTGGCTTGAAGCACAGCCTCAGCGTTTTCTCATGCTTGGGATTTCACCTGACACGTACGACTCAGTTATCTGGGTTACTTCACAGTTCTCTGGACATCTGAATGGATGGTGGTTGAACCGGAAAACTCAGCCTCCAATTCCAGCTACGTACGACGAGCTTGTTACGGAGTTACGCACGTCAATGTTTCTTCCGAACATCAAGGACGATGCAATTAACGCTTTGCTAAGCTGTACGCAGAGCAGCACGATGAGTTACGCGGTCTACACTAAGCAGTACAACGACTACTTACGTCGGTCTCGCGAACATCTGACAGCAGCTGTACAGTGTGTGCGCTTCATTAATGGCCTAGCGAACTCTTCGCTCAAGAACCAGGCTAAATCACACCGAGCTCAAAAGGGGTACCAGATTACGCTGGTGGAGCTGCAAAACTTTTTGAATGACGTCGTGACAGACTCGCCGGAACTCGGCAATACGAAGTCTACTGCTGGTCCATCTTCCCAACCTACACGCAAGCGTAATTTTGAGGACCCTCTCGAGGAAGCCTCTAACGTATGGAAACGTAATAGAGGTGGCCGTGGTCTTGGCCGCGGACGAGGACGCGGACCTGGACGTGGTGGAGGCAACAATGGCGGACGTGGTCAAACATCTGGCCGCGAAGATTTTAACACACTCTCAAATGCGACGACAGCTGAAGAGCGCAAGCGTCACATGGACGAGGGACTCTGCTTCAAGTGCCACAAGAAGGGACACCGACTGTTCCAATGCCCGGAGTTCAAGGGCAAGGCACCGATGGAACCTAAGAAGCAATGATGGTGGCAAGGCTGTTCTACCAGCGAACTGGAGCAGCCGGCTACATCTACTGTTCATTCTGAAACATTGTTAGCGACAGAGGTCGTCGAAACACCTTCGGCATCTCCATCGACTACAGTCGCGACACATGCAACTTTAGTGGCAGGTCGTCGACGTCAGTCTAAGCAGAGACATAGTCGTAAACCTGTAACCAGATGTTCAATTGATTGGAAACTGGTTGACTCAGTCTTTGACCCTCTGCATGCACGCTTCAACTTCACATTGGAGGGATGTGCTGATGACGAAGGTCTTAACTCGCACGGTGACTTACCTCACTGTTCGCCGAGTGACTCGATTCTAGACAGAGATTTGACAGGAGAACGGGTGTTCATCAACCCACCCTGGGAGTTAGCTGAGCAAATTGCACAGCACTTTGAGGATTGTCGTGGAACATCTCCGACATCTACGAAGGCTGTATTTGTACTACCAAAGTGGGCGAAATTTACTCAAGTGACTAAGCACTGGAAACTCTACCAAGAATTCCCAACGAGAACTCAACTTTTTACTCGTCAGTCACTGGAGAACCCAGCGCAACAGGAGGTGGTTGCTCCAGCTCCTTGGCATGTACAACTGTGGTTAGTCGACGCAGATTGTGCGTTTAACGACTCAATAGCACCTACAACACCTGATCAACCCGACTCGGTACATGTACCTGCAGACAACGCGGAACCTTCCATCGCTACGCTGCAACAATTTTCCTCGCCAGCTACAGCCCTACTGACTGACCTCACGGAAGCTCGACCGTTAATTCGAACTGAGCTGACTGTGAAAACTCCTAATGGCGGACACCAAATTTCTGGATTAGTGGACTGCGCTGCGACACTTGATTTTGTGTCAGAGGACTTTGTGCGACGTTTCGCTTTACAGACTCGGGAGTCTGCGACTAAGACCCCAGTTAGACTCGCCAACGGACAACGAGTGACTTCTACGACAGTCTGTGACGTCACTTTTGAACTGGCTCGACACGAATTTCACCGGACTTTCTACGTCTTACGTGATTTACGCACAGCTGATTTAATCCTTGGTTTACCATGGCTTGATGACGAACATGCCTCTTTACAGTTTGGTACAACCAGAATTTTTACACTGATGGACGGCACAGCTGTGGAGACTACCCTCGAGGAACGACGCCATGAGTGTCTACTCATGTCGTCTACGAAAGTCCAGAAACTCATGCGCAAGACGCGCCGCAGCAGAGGACGTCATGCTGATTTTTACGTCATTGAACTCACGTCAGCCGCAGAACAACCGACAGACTTTCACACTAGAGAGGAGCTACCTGCAGAACAACGTGACAACTTCCGGTCGTTACTCTTCGATGACTTCCCGGAGTTACTGCAACCTGTCGACTCTCCACCTGTAAGCCGACAGTGGGATCATCCCATTGAAACAATTGGCCCGATGCGACGTCAACGTCTGAACAGATTGTCACATGTAGAGCGCGCTGAGCTTAATCGACAGCTCAAAGACGCAGTGGAGGCTGGTCCGTCCCAGCTACAGTGAGTTCGGCTCGCCAATTTTTTGTGCGGAAAGCTGATGGCTCGCTTCGTTTGTGCATTGACTACAGTGGCCTTAACGAGGTTACGCGTAAAGATGCTTACCCACTACCGCGTGTGGATGATACTTTGGACGAACTTAAGGACGCGAATTTTTACACACACCTCGACCTCGCTTCTTGATTCTGGCAAGTTCGAGTGCGTGATCATGATGTTCACAAGACGGCTTTTCAGACCCCTGATGGCTTAATGGAGTGGGTAGCCATGCCGTTTGGCCTGTGCAATGCGCCGGCTACATTTCAACGAATGATGAACGACATTCTTCGCGACTTTTTACATAAGTTCGTGACAGTCTACCTGGATGACGTCTGCATTTAGAGTCGAACTCTGGAGGAGCACCTGGAGCACCTACGTCTAGTCCTGCAGCGATTCAAGGAGGAAGGGCTGAAATAACGCCTTAAGAAATGCGTCTTCGGACTACAACAGATGGAGTACCTGGGCTACACTGTGTCAGCCGGTAAAATTTCGGTTTCCACAAAGAAAGTCGAGGCCGTTGCAGACGGGCCAGTGCCCAAGACGCAGAAGGAGGTTCGCAGTTTTGTACAATTATGCAACTTCTATGCCAGATTGATACACCATTTTAGCGACCTTACGGCTCCATTGACGGACTTACTTCGGAAGTCCCAGCCACAAAAGGTTACGCTGACGCCTGCATGTATGGAAGCCTTTGAGACTCTCAAGTTACGGCTCATTTCCGCGCCATGCCTGATCCTTCCGGAGATCGGCTCGGACGCGACGTTCACCGTGGCTACAGATGCTTCAACAGTGGGGATTGCAGCAGTCCTGTTGCAAGACCAAGGAGGAGGTCTTCAACCAGTCTCTTACTGGGCGCGTAAGCTGAATTCAGGTGAGCGTGGTAACACTTACTCTGCGTACGACTTAGAAGCTTTGGCCGTATGCGAAGCTGTCAAGCATTGGAGGTGCTATCTTGAAGGGTGCTATAAATTCCTTGTCGTAACATACCACGACACACTGCGGCATCTGCTTAGGCAACCGAACAACAGGCTGAACAAGCGGCAAGCAAGATACCTGCGGGATTTGCAACCGTTTGTGGGCTCGATGACACTTGCATATCGCAAGGGAGCTCTGAACGAAGCTGACCCGTTAAGCCGGCGTCCAGACTTCGTACCTCAGGCCACAGTACCCTTATTTTGGGATGGCGAGGTTCCGTGAGATCGAGAATTACGACGGAAGTCCCAGCTGCTGTTTGAAGACGCACAGTTAAATTCACTTACTGTGACGCGCTGCAGCTGAGCCATGAGTTCGCTTATCTCATTCGCGAGGGGTTCTCACAAGATTCGTTTTATGGGGACGATGGTGAGTGGACAAGAGACAGCCGGATAGAAGCCAGAGACGGATACTTTTGGCGCCTCAATCGCCTCTGTATACCACAGAACTCTGAGCTCCGACTGAGATTGATCACAGAGTTGCACGAAAGTTCGTCAGCTGGTCACAGAGGAGTTGCTAGCACTCTTGCTAAAGCACTCGACAGATTCTGGTGGAAACGAAGCCGCCAAGACGTGAAAGATTTTTGTGAACGCTGCGTCGTGTGTCGACGAGCGAAGATTCGACCGCAGATGGCTGCGACTCTTTACCCGTTACCTGTTCCACCCAGACCGTGGCATACAGTTGGTCTTGACTACCTAACACACTTGCCTGAAAGCAACGGCTTTAACAGTGTGCTGATTGTAGTAGACCATCTAACTCGAATGGCCCATTTTCTGCCATGTACAGAGTCGATTACTGCCGAAGAAACTGCCACTTTGTTTTTACAGGGAGTCTACCGCTTACATGGACTGCCCCGTGTGCTGATCAGCGACCGTGACCCAAAATTTGTCAGCGCTTTCTAGCAGACACTATGGAGACGCCTCGGAACACGTCTAAACATGTCTTCTAGCCGACACCCAGAAACGGACGGCTTGACAGAGCGAGTGAACAGCACATTTCAGCAGCTTCTTCGTTGCTTCTGTTGCTATGATGGCTCTGATTGGTCGACACTTCTACCGCAAGTGGAGTTCGCGTACAACGCTTCGCGTGCACTCGGAATTGAGCACACACCGTTCGAGGCTAACTTTGGTTTTTCTCCTGAGGAGCCTCCTGACCTGATGTTCAGCATGCGACCGTCCATTCCAGTTTCGCAAGACGCAACAGAACGATTGAGAATGTTACAGGAAATACACACCTTGGTACGCTCAGTGTTACAGCTACACAAGGACGAGATGCAAGCGCGCACAGAACCGTCTACATCGCCACACTTCGCTAAGGGAGTATTGAACCATGCAAACACAGTTAGCGTGGAAGATAACTTACACAAACGTAGTTACAGTCACAGTCCCGCAAACGGAACAGTTACGGCGACAACCAACCTACATGCGTGGTGTCGGGACAACAGAAGTGGGAGAGTTGTAGCCTAGCGACAGCTATGTACCGAGTCAAACAGTTTATCGGTATGTCCAATCTAGACATGTACTAATCATATCTAGAGTAGCTTACAGTAGCTATCTGCAACTAATACGTATACAGTATTACTTACAACACTCCCCCTGAAGGTAGCTACGGGATGAAGCGTTGCATTGGGTCTTGTCCTCCAAGGATCGCACTTCGGTGTCTTGCTAGTGCAGGTCATGGGAGGGGTTTGGTGAGCATGTCTGCCACCATCTGTGTTGCGAGACATGGTTTTGTGTGATAATCAAGTTGCTACACATCAATGTTGGTCAAGTAGCATCGTGATAGTACGGCTGTGACTCAGCACTATGAGATGATAAGCCAATCAACAATAGAGAGGATTAGGTTGCTGATGGTGGCAAGTTGCTGAGCGTTAGATATCATCTAAAGGCTCAGAATTTATGTTGGCGTGTGCTCACCACAAGGTGAGTGCGTGTCCTGTGATAGGCAAGTGCTAGGCACTTGCTGAGGGTGAGATGACATGCAGTGTCACTCACCGAGTGTAAGCATTCCTTATTGCCCCCTCAACTCTGGCAGGTTATGGACCCTCTAGCTGCTAGTTGTTGGAGTCATTTGTCTTGACTGGAACCTAGAGCTTGCTTCTTGAAGAGTGGTAGACCTTTGTGGTGTCGCACGATACGTGAGGTGCGGCTGGCTCACAAAGTGGCTGGCTCTTGCTTGTGTTTGTAGCTTTACTTCGATACCCGGCTGGTAGCGACTTGTTTGTGTCGCTTGGAGCCGGCTTCAACCCCCGAACGCCGACTCGTGTGACGTGAAGATCGGCTTGCTTTTCTTTGTTATAGCTTGGCGCTTTCTGGAATTTTATTCGCTTCCGGAGCTTGTCACCCGCCAGTTTCTTTTCTCGTGAAAGCCGATAGTGGTCCGGCTGAATTTTTGGAAAGGCATCTTACCACAAGTGTACTAGCACTCCTGTACGACGTCACTTGACCGACCTTCTGAGACTCGTTTCTGATTGCCTTGGCTGTATAGACTCCGGGAGTACAATTGCGTCTTCGGTCAGCCCTTTGTCGTCTCCTTTTCTGAGCCGTGTTGCCCGCCTCTTCACCGGTACTTGGTGCTTTTCTTGTTGGCATTATTCCTGATTTTCTGGTTCTCTTGCGAGCGCATCCGACGTACCTGATATGGACTCCGTGAAACTACCCAAGTTCAGTGGGGAGAGACGAGATTTTGACGTGTGGAAGAAACGTTTTCGTGCATTTGGCTTGATGCAAAAGTGGGCTCCGGCTTTGTCGTCGGATGGTGCCGCTTCCTCTCAACAACAAGTCGACATGTACTCCACATTGATTCTTGCGCTGCCGGAGGACGACCTTTCTATTATCGAGAATGTTAGCGAGGATGACAAGACCTGCGGCCACACTGCATGGACTGCGTTAGTCAATCATTATGAGGACGATGGTATTTACCGGTGTACGGAACTATTGCAGGACTTGGAGACGCCGCAAGCGGACGGCGAGAGCGGCATTCAATATCTGAACCGGTTAGTTCGACTGCAACGACAGCTTGCCCGAGTTGGGGACGTCGTCCACGACCGGCGTATCATCATGTACTTGGTGAAGGGCCTGCGCAGCGAATACCACTCCATCACCGACACGTGGGACGTACACGACCTCAGCATGGATACCGTCAAGCGTGATCTTCGTCAAAAGGGCATGCGCATCGAGAGTCGTGCGCAATCACATTCAACGGAGCCCCCAACGCCTACGGCTTTTGCAGCGTCTCATGATGACTCAACGACTGAACTTTTGAAGCGGCAAGTCTCCGAGCTCCAAGACCAACTGAAATCTCTTCAAGGAGCTGCGACTACTCGTCGTACCTCATATGGCAGAGGCGGAGCGAGAATCTTTCGTGGTGTTTGCTATGGCTGTGGTAAGAAGGGCCATCGCAGGTCCGAGTGCCCCGTCAACAACACCGGAGGTAACTCTGCGCAAGTGGACTCCCCGGTTGCTTTTCCGGCGGTCATGGACGTGACAGCCAGCCCTGCGAGGCCATTCTCCGAGGCTCGACACATGTTCGAGCGCGATGGGGAAACGTGGATGTGGTTGGCCGACAGCGGCGCCAGCCATCACATGACTAGTGTGCGCCGTGACTTCTGTGAGTATCGAGCGCTCACCGACCGGCTTTGGGTGAAGGGTATCAGCGCCCGCGCTGTTGGAGTGGGCTCGGTCCGAATCATTGTGAAGGCTGAAGATGGAGAGGAGATTCCTGCCACTCTAAAGAATGTGCTCCACGTTCCTGAGCTATCCCGTCGTGCGTCGTGGTCTTACCATCGACTTTTCAGCCTCACCCAAGCTCGGCGACAAGGTCATTCTGTGGTGTTAGCTGATCCCGTGGACCACCTTCGTCTTCATGCCGGTCATGGTGGTGGCGTGGTGGTTCCGTTGGAGCGCGCGCATTTATTGGTGTGGTTGCCGGCGCGGGTTGCTTCGTTGAATCCTACCGCTTCGGTCGCCACTGCGCCATCGGAAAAACGGTTGTGGCATTCCCGACTCGGTCACCTTGGCGAGTCGCAATTGGACGGGCTCTTGGCCACTCAGGTGGAGGGTGTGGCGTTTTCTGCGTCGGAGAAGTTGGGCTTCTGTGAGACGTGTGCTGTGTGTAAGTCGCACGTCCGCCGTATCTCTCGTGAGCCGGCTGACCGGAACGTTGGTGTCTTTGAGGTCCTCGGCTTAGACTTCTGCGGTCCTATGAGTGTTCCATCCTTGGGAGGACGACGGTACAGCTTGTGTGCGGTTGATTTCCGGAGCCGTTTCATGCTGCATGATGCGGTCCGCTCCAAGGATGAGGCTCCCGCCTCGTTCCGTCGCATGTTGACTACCATCCGTTCTCTGGGGCACACGGTTCGTCGTCTTCGGGTGGACAATGACACGGTGTTCTTAGGTGCTGCCTTCCGAAACCTCTTGGATGAGTTCAACATCGCTGTGGAGATCACTGCCCCTTACGCGCATTGGCAACATGGCCGTATTGAGCGGCAGTGGGGGACATTGGTCCCGATGGCGCAGTCAATGATCCGGCAAGCCGCGCTGCCTAAATCGTATTGGGCTTTAGCGATGGCCGCTGCGGTGCATGTCCGCAATCGTGTGCATAGTAGCGGAGCCGGCGGTGTACCTTTCACCTTGGCGACCGGTAGACGAGCTGATCTGAGCTCCATGCGGGTCTTCGGCTGTCCGGCCTATGTCCACGTTGACAAGTCTCAACGCCGCAAACTTGACGATCGCGCGTGGAAGGGTGTCTTTGTGGGCTATGCTTCTGAATCACCTGCGTGGTTGGTGTACAATCCTGCTACTCGTCGGGTGGTGAGCAGCCGCAACGTGGTGTTCGATGAGGCTGCAGTCCTCTCCATGGGGGAGAGCAATGCGGAGCAACGCAATGATGATGAAGAGGACAGCATCCCGCGCACCATGTGTAGCGAAGAACCGGATACACCTTCGGGGGAGTCGCCGCTACGGGAGTCGCGGCAGCATTCCGGGTCGACGGAAGAGGAACGGGACATGCATTCGGGGGAGACTCCACGGCCAAGGTATAATCTTCGATCCACTGCTGCACCACAGCAATGCGTACCCAGTCCAAGGTATAATCTCCGTTCAGCGGGCGCTTCGGGAGATGGATGGACTGCGGGAAGTGCCGCAGCTATTAAGTCAGCCAGCAGCCCGACCGTTCAAGAGCCGGTGTCATACAAGCAAGCGCTGAGGAGTCCCCAATCGGGGGAGTGGGAGGCAGCTATCAAGAGCGAGTATGACTCACTTGTATCTCGGAAAACCTGGACATTGGTCCCTTGTCCTGCCGGTCGCAAACTCGTAGATTCCAAGTGGGTGTTCAAGCTGAAGCGCGATGCCAATGGACAGATTGCAAGGTACAAAGCAAGACTTGTGGCTCGCGGGTTTACTCAGGAGAAGGGTGTGGACTACCACGAGACCTTCGCTCCCACAGTGAGGGTGATTTCTATTCGAACGTTGCTCGCGCTTGCTGCTTATAATGATTGGGAGGTGGAGCAGCTTGATGTGGTGACGGCATTTTTGGAGGCCGATATCGAGGAGGAAATCTACATGAGGCAGCCGGAAGGATTCCGTCACTTCGACATCAATGGAGAGGAGCGAGTGTGCTTGTTGAAGAAATCATTGTATGGCCTCAAGCAAGCTCCAAGGAACTGGAATAAGACCATCACAGCATGGCTAGAGGAGTATGGCTTTACCCAATCCAAGGTGGATCCCGGCATTTACGTCTTCATCAAGGAGGGTGAGCTTTATGTCTTGGCGTTGTACGTGGACGACAGCATCATCGTCGGACCAGCGGGTAGCTTCATCGTTGGGTTCAAGTCGGCTTTCGGCGAAAGGTTCAACGTGCAAGACCTCGGTCCAGTGTCTTGGTTGCTTGGCATGACAGTCGAGCGTGATCGTGGCAGCCGCACCATCAGGATTGGACAACAGCAATACGTCTTAGATATGTTGGAGCGCTTCAACATGATGGGCTGCAAGCCAGTGGGCTCACCTATGGCGGTCGATGCTTTGAGCAATTGTGTGGAGACGTCGACATCAAGGTTGCCTCCCGGTCTAGTGCCGTACCAAAGCTTGATCGGCAGCTTGTTGTATGCTTCCGTAAGCACACGGCCCGACATCACCATGGCTGTTAGCCACCTTAGTAGGTACATGTCCGACCCCTCTCAGTCACATTGGGAGCAAGCCAAGAGGGTGCTTCGCTACCTCAAGGGGACCGCAGAGTCGGTGTTGATGTACGGTGGCGCACCCTCATCAAAGCTGGTAGGATGGTCAGATTCTGACTACGCGAGTGATATTGGCGAGCGGCGCTCTCGCACGGGGTATGTGTTCATGCTCAACGGTGCAGCGGTGAGTTGGAAAAGCCAGCGGCAACAAACTGTGGCGTTGTCGACAGCGGAGGCAGAGTATATGGCGCTGACTGCGGCCACTCAGGAGGCGATGTTTTTGAAGCAACTACTCCACGAGTTTCACCAAGACTCCGGGTCTCCCATCACAATTCACGAGGACAATCAGAGTTGTATTGCACTCAGCAAGAATAGCATGACGACCGGACGCAGCAAGCACATGGACGTGAGGTACCACTTCTGTCGGGAGAAGGTGGAGAGCGGAGACATCGAGGTGCAATATTGTGCGACGGAGAACATGCTTGCTGATGTGCTTACCAAGCCATTAGTGAGTGCAAGGCATAGCAAGTTGTGCAATGCCATCATGGGATTGCCTGCGTAGCAAGGGGGAGTGTTGCGAGACATGGTTTTGTGTGATAATCAAGTTGCTACACAGCAATGTTGGTCAAGTAGCATCGTGATAGTACGGCTGTGACTCAGCACTATGAGATGATAAGCCAATCAACAATAGAGAGGATTAGGTTGCTGATGGTGGCAAGTTGCTGAGCGTTAGATATCATCTAAAGGCTCAGAATATATGTTGGCGTGTGCTCACCACAAGGTGAGTGCGTGTCATGTGACAGGCAAGTGCTAGGCACTTGCTGAGGGTGAGATGACATGCAGTGTCACTCACCGAGTGTAAGCATTCCTTATTGCCCCCTCAACTCTGACAACCTGGTCAGTGGGGAGGTACCTCAACTTGATGGTTCCCTGTTCCACGTGGTCTTTGAGGAAGTGCCACTTCAGACCGATGTGCTTGGTCTTCTCGCTGACCAAGGCATTCTGGGAGTATGCAATGGCGCTTTGGTTGTCCTCCCAGATGGTGGTGGTTTCGGTGATGGGGGAGTTGAAGATTTCCCCCAGGAGTTGTCGGAGGTGGAGTCCCTCCATGGTGGCGTCGGCCGCAGAGTAGTACTCGGCTTCACACGTGGATTGAGCCACACAAGTCTGTTGTTTGGACTTGTAACTGACTGGCCCGCGTCCGAGGGTGAAGAGATAGCCGGAGCGAAACTTGCGGATGCTGCTGTCGTTGGCCCAATCAGCGTCGGCAAAGCCTGTGAGTTGGAGGCTGTGGTCCAGGCCCCCCCCCCAACGTCAGGCGCATGTCGATGGTGCCATGGAGGTAGCGGAGGACCTTTTTCAGAGCCTGCAAGTGTGCCTCGGTGGGCGAGGCTTGGGCAGAGCCGAGGATGCTCAGCGCCGTGGAGACATCGGGGCGTGTACAAACGGCTGCGTACTGGAGGCTGCCCATGCGGCTGGGGTAGACGTCCTTGGCCACTCCTGTGAGAGAGGGCGAATGCAAGTGTGCAAGGCCGGCGAGGAAGCCCGGGTCCATCGGGAGGGACGACGGCTTAGAGTCGGACATGCCGTACTTGGCGAGGATGTCGCGCAGGTACTTGGAATGGTCCAGCGAGATTGTGCGCGGGGAGAGGTCGCCTAGGTCCTTGATCTTGAACCGTGCTCCGAGTTGGGCTTTGAACGATGCGAGCCAGGTGGCATCATTGCAGGCCGCGGGAATGTCATCGACGTACATGGCGATCATGGCGAAGACGTGGCCGGTGCGAAAGATGTAGATGCACGGGTCGGAGACGCATTGTTGCCATCCATGGTCGACGAGCCATGCACGAAGTAGCATGTTGAACTCGCGGGGGGACTGCTTAAGGCCGTAGAGGCAACGCTTGAGGTGACAAACCTTGGACGTTCCATCGGTGAAGCCGAGGGGCTGGCGGATGTACACATCCTCCCGGATGGGGGCGTAGAGAAACGCTGTGTCGATGTCAAGCTGGCAGAGTTCAAGGTCGCGGGCGGCTGCGATGGTTAGGAAGAGACGCAGGCTGGCCATGCGGATGACCGGGGAGAAGGTCTCCGTGTAGTCCAGTCCAGCGCGTTGACTGCACCCCTTGGCGACGAACCGCGCTTTGAAGCGGGAGACGTCGCCGGCTGTATCCGACTTGACTTTGAAGATCCACATGCTGTTAACGACCATGCGGCCGGGGGGGAGGTCCACAAGGTCCCACGTGCCGTTGCTGATGAGGGAGGAATACTCCTGTTGCATAGCGGCTTGCCATTGGGGGGCTTGGGCGCTGTCCAGCGCAGCCCGGTAGGATTTTGGTTCCACACACTCTCGGGCGGAGAGGAGGGCGATGGCAGTAGGGGACGTGCCGGCAGGTGTGTGTGGGGGACCAGTGACAAGGTCGGGGACGTGAGGGTGCTCAAAGATGTCCTCTTGAGCTTTGCCTTGTTCAGGATCACAACACGCCGTTACGAGGGTTGGTGGGTAGTCGGACAAGTGGGCAACCATATCGCCGTAGCGAATGGGGTGGGAGCGGAGCCGAGCATGGCGAGGGGCTGCCGGGGGGGGTAGGGGTGTGGGTAATGTGAGGTCAATGGGGTGGGACATGGGTGAGTCTGCGGGTACGTCGTCCGAAGAGTCGGTGATGGCCGAGTCGACGGAGGGTTGTGTGTCGAAGCCTGGGGTGTCTTCCTGAAAGACAACATGTACGGAAGTGGTGATACGACGCGTTTCCGGATTGTAGACACGATACCCGGGTGCGTCAGGGGGATAGCCCACCATGACGCCGCGAAATGCTTTTTCACTGAGTTTCCGACGTTGTTTGTCGGGGACCTTGGCGAAAACGGCGCAGCCGAAGACGCGGAACTTGGAGGCGTTGGGCACCGACGACGTAAGGAGTGTGAGGGGGACGCCCCCATTAGGTCCGACCGAGCGACTGTACGTGCGGTTGCGAAGGTACACAACAGTGCTGACAGCGCACGACCACATGGAGTTGGGAACGGCCATGTTGTGGAGCATCGCCGATGCATTGTCCCGGATAGTGCGCCAGGGACGTTCGGCCTTGCCGAGCATGTGGTGGGCGTATGGGGCAGAGAACTGCACCCCGACGCCGAGGTGTGCGCACATCCGGCGAGTGACAGCAGCTTCAAACACAGAGTCTGAGTCAAATTTGAGGACCGGTGCGAACGCGCCCGTCTGGGAGTGATGGCGGGCATGCATGTGTTTGATGTCCAAGAGGATGGTTTCCAATTCCGAACATGCGTCGTCTTTAGACTTAAGGAACCGCACCCACATGTAGTTGGTGTGGTGGTCGATGACGAGCAAGCAGTAACGGAGGCCATGTGGGGAGGGGACATTGACCGGGCCCCAGAGGTCAGCGGACAGGTTGAGGAGGGGGTGGGATGGCTTCGCGCAAGCGGCTGTGTTGCGTGGTGCAGCTGTGGCTTTGTGAAGTAAGCAAGAGTCGCAAGAAACTTTGGTTACAACGCTAGTTAACACAGGGCTAGTCGGGACACCGTGAGTATGCTGGGCCTGAAGGCTTTGCATGTTGAGGTGGCCATATCGACGGTGCCATAGGACGGGATCACACTGGGCAGTAAGGGCAACCTGAGGTGAGGGGTCAAGTGCCGCCGGTGCGGATGGGCTTGAAGGGAGGTCCGGCTGGTGGGGAAGGAGGTAGAGACCGTTTCCGGACGGTTCTAGCACACCCATGCCTGTGGGTACCAAAAGCAAACCAGTGTCAGAGTTGGAGGGGAATATGAATTCACAGCCGCTGTGAGTTTGCATCCAGCTGACACTAAGTAGTCTGCCGATACGCTGTGCGGAGCGAGATGATAGGTCAGGGGTGTAGAGTGCATACACAGTGCGGTGAATGAGCTGGCCAGAGGCAAGTCTGACAGAAATTCGCACTGAGCCACTGCCCTTAACGTCAACGCCGACACCGCCCACGCGAGAGGGAGCGGAGGGGGGCGTGAATTTCACGAAGTCATCTCGGAACGCAGTGAGGTTAATCGAGCAGGCGGAATCAACGACCCAAAACTTTGACAGGTTACGACCCGGGGCGAGGGAAGAGGAGAATGCCACAGAGCTGAATGGGACACTCACCTCGTCGTCAGCGTAGTCATCAGCGCAGTCCTCGAGGGTGGGTAGGCAGTCGGTGTCATCGGCGGGGGCGTCGTCGGCAGGGACGTCGCTCAGCAGCGCAGCGTGAGCAGAGGGGGTGCCGTCGGCGGCGCCGTACTTCTGGACTGTCAGCCTACGCTTGGCGAGATTCCACTTAAGGATAGCGTCATCCGTGGCAGTGCAGGCGGACATGAGATGGTTGAGGCTGCCACAAACGCCACACTTGTTGGGTCGATGGCCGCGAGGGTTACGGTGTGGTGGGCCTCGACCGCTGTGCGAGCCGCGGCCCGCAGCGACGAACGCGGAGATGGGAGGGGGTGATATGGCCGGAGCGGGTGTGTCCGGAGCAGGGTCGTCGTCCATGTTGTGCGCAAGGTGGAGAATGCTGGCCATCACTTCATCAGCCGACATGATGTAGTCCGTGTCAAAGGCGTTGATGACGCATTGCTTCGCCTGACCGTGTGGGCCGCTGCTGGAAATACCGCGCAGCATGAGGAGACCGAGGTGGTGGGGGTGGATGGCAACGGAGCCATCAACCAATTGGCATGTGTCGTTGTAGTCGTCAAAGGTCTGGCGCATGTAGTGGACATAGTCACTGAGTGACTGACCAGGGCGCTGTCTGACCGTCAGGTTGTCCAGGAGGGACAAGGAGCGAGCAAAAGACCGACAGTCGAGGCGTTCACAAAGGATGTCCCACGCGGCAGCGGCGCAGTCAGGGCGTGCTGGAGAAACGCATTTCATCGCTTGGTCAGCGCGCTTATTCGCGCTGGCTGCATGGAGAAGCAGCGTGTAGGCGTAGTGTTGCGCTTGTTCGTCGAGCCAGACGCCGGAGTCGCGGATGGCCAGCTGTGGAATGAGGTATGCGGCCTTGATGGAGAGGAAATTAAGGAAGGTCCTCTTCCATTGCTTAAAGTCCGTGGTCGGGCACATGACGGGGACCGACATCTTCATGGACCGGTTGAGGGCGTCCTTGTCGAAGCCGGGGGCTTCGTGTGCCGCCCGGTTGATGACCACCGGGTCAATAGTGGGGCGACGACGGCCACGGGTGGCGGGGTCGCCATGTTGGACTGGGGGAGAGTGCCGGCCATGAAAGGGAGGAGGTGGGCCACCGGGAAAGGGAGAGCGGCCGGCCATGGGACGCGGCGGGCCGTACGAGTGCGGGTGGTCACGGTAGGGGGGGACGAGGTGAGAGGGCGCCTCCGGGATATGAGGGCCGGGGTGGTGAAGGGCATATCCGGCGGGGGGGAAGGGGGGAGGTGGTGGGAGGTGATCAACCCGGATGGCGTGATGCGAGGGGTCGTGGTGCGCATCGGCACGCGAGCGGTCGCGGGGCGCATCGTGACGGCGCTGTGCGACGGCGGGGTCGCCAACAGGAGCTGCAGGAGTAGCAGCAGCAAAGAATGTTTCTGCGTCCGGGGGTACGTAACCAGGGTGGGGATGTTCAAGCATGTGGAGGGTGTGGCCGTCGTGGCTGTCCCGGACGGGTTCGATGTGAGCATCGTGGCGGCGCTGAGCTACAGGGGGGTGCGGATTAGCACCCGCAGCAGCGACAGCACCCTCGGCCGACTGCGAGTCGAGACGAGCTGTTATGCGCGCAACTTGCGCAACGAGCAGTGCGAGAGTATCCGGTGGGTGATCGAGGGTGCTCTGGTGAGAGCCTGACTCAGGGGAGTCAGGGGGTGAAACTGGCGGAGTTTTCGGCGCCATTTCGACAGAGGGCGAAAAAGAAAGAGCTGGATAAAAACCAGGCAGCGGTAAAAACCGCCAGCCGGACTCGTGCCTAACAGCGGTTTGCAAAGAGACGGCCTGATGCCCGCCGAACCCTCGGCATGTAGCCCCGGGGTGTCTCAGTGGACCTTCTCTGTATCCTCCACCCAGTGTGGGGCACAAGTCGAGGCCAAGGCCAGGACAGGTGGAGCGCTGCGCTGGTGGCTGAGTCGCTAAGATAATATAAAAATAAAAAAGGTAAGCTACGGCTGGCGTGCAACCTGTGGATGCGTATTCACCCGACAGTGCGCCCCCCCGTTCTCCAGCTTGGACCTGTGTGCACCCTGTCCACACACGACGAGTGCGTCGGTGTGGGTGGCTGGCTATCGCCGTCGAGTGGCTGACTTAAGAGGGGTGGTGGCGGGTTTTAAATTGCAGTTTATACTGGCGATACCGCCGACTACAAGCTGAAAGTACTAGGTGTCTATAGAAACTTGCCTTCTGCGGGAGAGCTGTCGATCGCAGCTCGCCGAACCAGGTTGTCGCGCGTGAGTGACGTGAGGCGAGGGCCCATAACCTATTGAACCATGCAAACACAGTTAGTGTGGAAGATAACTTACGCAAACGTAGTTACAATCACAGTCCCGCAAACGGAACAGTTACGGCGACAACCAGCCTACAGGCGTGGTGTTGGGACAACATAAGTGGGAGAGCTGTAGCCTAGCGACAACTCTGTACCGAGTCAAACAGTTTATCGGTATGTCCAATCTGGCGCCCGCCGGCGGCGCAGCGGCGGCGGCCCCGGAGGGGGGTGCGCTCGCAGGCCCGTCGGCATCCCCTCACCTCCCCGTGGTGGGCGCTGGAAACCCCGTAGCCGTGCCAGGCCTGGCACGGTAGGGGGCTAAGAGGGCCGACAGCTCGATCCGTGGGATCAGCAGCTGTCGGGAAAGCCCTGTACATAGGGCTTTTGAAAAAATAATTTCTGTGCACTACCGGCGCCAAGATCCCCCGCTCGGCCCGTCCGATATGTTTTTTCGCGCACAGATACTCCTAGATACAGCCTTACTTTTAGGAGTGGGACCTGTACTACGGCAGCGTTTGATGGCGAGGAGGGTACGGCCGGATCAGCGGTGGGAGGCGGGTGTTGGAGCTGGTGGTGGCCAGCCGGGAAGCAGCGCCAGGAAAGGGCGCTCGCTAGCTATCGACCAGCCATGTGCCGGTCGAACCTTGCCGAGGGGTGAGGCAAGACATGGCACATGCCGGTGGCTAGTCGCAGACGGAGGAGCGGCTACAGGAGGCGGCGGCGATCCTCAGGATCAACCGCCGCCGAAAAGCCCTGTACGGAGGGCTTTTTAGGATACTAAAAATAATGTCCGTACCCGGCGTCGAGCTAGTTGGGGAGCAGCACCAGGGAAGGGCGCTCACTAGCGCGCCGCTACGTCGTCCAGCGTCATCTCCCGGGGGGAGAAGTCAGCTGGGACGTCAAGGAGGACGGTCGCGATGGGAGGAGCGACTCGATCTGGCGGCGACGACCCTTTGGGTCGGCGCCGCCGGAAAACCCGGCACGGAGGGTTTTGCTTAATTCCGGGCACCCGCGGCCCGCCGGATCCGGCCACGGTGACCTGCCCCCCCCCCCCCTCTTCGACACCCACTACCCCGACAGACCTTCATACTCCTAGGGGTCCTTGAGCGTGGGCCCGGGTGAGCGCGGAGGCCCCCGCTCAAGAAAAGGCTGCTTGGTGGACGCGCGATCAGAGGGGGGAGGGTACGGCCACAGGCCGGAAAACCGACAGGTACCCGGGTACCAGACAGAGAAAAAACCGAGGAAATGGGCGGGGAAAATTCAGGCGCGGAGGCAGGAGCGCTAGTTTTTTCTATGTCTGTGTGTCTCGGTCCCCCCCACCTGTCCTCGAGGTGACGGGGGACCTCGACACGGAGGACCGCCGCGTCGGTGGACGCGGCAAGACCTTGGGGCGGGGTTTACGGGATGGAGCGGCGGGATCGACGAGCGACCGCGCGAGGGGTTTTTTGCCAGCCTTTCCCCTCCTACTTCGGCAAGACCGAAGTCACGCGGGAGCTAGATTAGGCTGGCCCGTCGTCCCTCCCGAACGCCGACCGGCCTAGGCCGGTCGACACCCCGGTTCGGCGGGAGCGGGCCGTGCATCGTGAAGGTCGAGCAGCAGTTTAGTTTTGCATTTCTAGACAAGTGGATTTATTTTTAGATCTGTTTTCTTGATTACAAAATTATTACGCTGTTACTGCTTAGGTGGGGGGACTGTGGCAATTACTGAGGTTGCTTACAGTTATATAACTCCCGAGGAACTTCGAGACACACATCGCAGATAGGTGTGCCGATAAGAAATGAACCTGGTCGGAGAGACCCGGGCCCAACTTGCTAATAAGTCATGTATGGCGAAGTAGAGTGGCCCGTGAGACGACACTCGGTCCAGTTTGCCGGGACATGTTGTGAACAATTTCAATTTCAATTTCAATTATGTCCAATATAGACATGTACTAATCATATCTAGAGTAGCTTACAGTAGCTATTTGCAACTAACACGTATACGGTATTACTTACAACATGGAGACAAGGTGTCAATCGTCACAGCAAACCTTTTTCTGCGAGGACAACCGAACCGGAAACTCAGAGACAGACAGCTCGGCCCTTTTCCAGTGGAAGAGCAGATTGGGAAACACAGTTACAGATTGAAACTACCAGCGACAGTACGCTTACATCCTGTGTTCCATGTTAACAACTTGCGACCCTGCTCTACCGCTCCGCTACGACCAGCTGTCCCGGTGACTGTACCTGAAGGAGACGACGAGGAGTTTGACGTCTCGCACATCTCTGCTGTGTGCATCAAGTCGCTACTTGGGCGACGAGGCAAATATTTGCTCTTCATGACGCACTTCAGTGATGACGACATTCCACCTGTCTGGCACCGGTTGAACGAAGTGCACCGAACGATTGCGTTACAAGAATTCTTGGAGACGCCCCAATGGCACAATTTTACCAAGACTCAGGCGTACACTGACTTCATGCACGCTCACCAAGCGCGCATTCCTGAGTCCCAGTAATTGCTTCAGTAAAGGAGCTTAGACCACGGAGGTCTGCCTCGCGGCGGCCTCATTGATCTGTCAAGATGGGGAGGGTACGAGTGTGACGAGTACAGTCCTGCAACAGTACATTGCAGGACATTGTACATGTACTCGTTACGGATTCCAATTCGTGCTTTTCCACAGGACGGACGTATACTCGTGGGTACGTCGCTACTGCAATATTGTAATAGTGCCGATGCTAAAGTACGACCAGTACCTCCCGGTACGTACAGATATGCATAATTAATCTAACCAGCCAGATGACGCGCCAGAACGAGCTCTTCGATGCAGAAGGAGCCGCGTCGTGAAACCCAATGCTAGGCAGGCCGCGTCTCGAGGCAGATGACGACGGTTAGACAGCCCTAACGCCTGACACGTAAGCGTAGCTTGCAGGCGTAATTAGTTTGGGCTGAAACCTATTTAAGCCCAGTGCAGTAGAGGGAGGTGACAAAACCTTTTAACAATTCCATTGTTCACTTACAACATCTACTGCCTAAGTACAACAGTGAAACATCTTTCACCATTGCCTCTCGATAACATCATTTTGCCATCTTGCAACGACAGAACTAGACAGACTAGAACAGATTTGTGCTAGCGTTTAGCTTTCAGAGGCTAACCGTGTTTACATATCCCTCCGTAGGACTTCTAATGGACACATATGTACGCTAGACTCCGGGGGAGTCTTGGCCCTCCACCTATAGGTGTTCGCTATAGGTGTTCGCCGCTCAGTCGCGATGCGATGCGATGGGTTCATAAACACAATATATTCCTATCGGGTACCGACTTTTGGCGGTACTTGGATAAGGCGTACACATCCGTTCCGGGAAGCGGCGGTTCTATCCCCCTTCACGCCATTCCGTGTGTACATGGATTAACAGGTTATGGGCCCTCCGCGTTTACGCGGGGTTTACTAGGGCACCGGCCGGAGTTTGTCCATTAAGGGGGAGTGTTTACATATCCCTCCGTAGGACTTCTAATGGACACATATGTACGCTAGACTCCGGGGGAGTCTTGGCCCTCCACCTATAGGTGTTCGCTATAGGTGTTCGCCGCTCAGTCGCGATGCGATGCGATGGGTTCATAAACACAATATGTTCCTATCGGGTACCGACTTTTGGCGGTATTTGGATAAGGCGTACACATCCGTTCCGAGAAGCGGCGGTTCTATCCCCCTTCACGCCATTCCGTGTGTACATGGATTAACAAACCGCCACATTTATATGGAGGTGTAAGAGGGGAAGAACGCCATACGCGAAAAAATATGCAGCCGAACATGGAGTGTCTACCGCGTGTGTGCCACGAATGGCGGAGGATGCAAGGGATGAAGGCATGCCGCTATTGGGGGATGCTCTGTTCGGGTCTGTTAAAGTAAGAAAAGCAAAACGAAATTTGTCGTTGTCATATTTTATGTGCTCTCCTATGTGGGACATGCACTTACCTTTATTATTCCACATGCATGCCGTTGTGGCCCTTGTTAAGATGAAGGGCCACTTCATCGGAGTTGTGAAGACCTCGCACGCCCTCTTCCTCAAGGCTTTGTTTCAGGAATCCATGTGTACGGCACATGCATGGAGCATAGTTCACCTCATCACTAATGTGGAAGATGTTCAACTAGTAGCAACATGCTACAAGTACAACCGGAGCAAAGTTCTTTTTTTCTCCACTGTCGGCGCGCGCGGCATGGCCGACAGCAACCCCTATATTTAACGTTGAACGGACGACAACGGCACCATCGTTACCCGTGCTATCTCTCGACCCCATGTCGTGTCCAACTACTTCGAGGGCAGACCTCGGGTAAACAACCACAACCAGTCACGACAATACGAGCTTGCGATGGAGGAGTCTTGGCTAACCCAAGACTATTGGTTCCGACTAGCGATTACCTTGGCCGGTATTTGCGTTACCGAGTGTTGGAAACTAGTCAAGTTTCACGTCTCCGCTTTTCACCCCTACTCAGCTCTAACTATCAAGGACTTTGCTGAGATTTAAAGTAAGACGTTGGTCTTCAACGGGCTACAATATCACGTTGTGCCGGCCCAACGTCGGGGAAGGAAAATATCCGTACCTTTGGCCGAAGCAAAATGGATCCTCCAAGAAGAGCGCGTCCACTTCCTGGGTAACTTTGGATGCTCCGAAAAGGACCGAAGCAAGCAAGCTCGCTGCCTCCGGGGCTACCGCGACGAGGGTGCCCTTCGCTGGACGTATTTCTACGGCGTGCATTGTGGGATTCCCATGTGTATGCCCGGCTCCCGCCACAACCGCGACTGCTTCGAACACCACATGCGACTAGACCCGGGTGCTCTTAGCAGCATGAGGCGGGTCCGCACGGAGTAAACACGCCCCACTATTGCAGCCCCGCTATCCATTAATAACCATCCCGCCTCCAAGGATAGATGGGCGTGGCGATACCATACCGTAGGATAGGGATGGTCGCTCGCTCAAGAGCGCGAAGTCGGTTGTGCATACGAGATTGATACTAATTTAGATACTCAATGATTGTACGTAGCGGTATTAACACAAAAAGTAATGATTATGGAAACGCGTAATCATACATGCCGGTGTACATGATAAATCATATCATACACATATCCCCGAGGCAGTAGCGCACTCAAAATTCACAACTTTATACCTCAATGCTACGATGGTATAAAGTGCGCGCTTGACGGTTTATAAACATTGAAATTATCACGACTAAATAGTAATACTCATTGGGAGCATCTCGGAATAGGGCTCCCGGTCCAAACCCACAACATAGTATTGAAATTGAAATTGTTTACAACATGTACCGTATGCGCCGGTTTTTCACCAAAAGCCGGATGCGTCGGCTGCTGTCTCTGGGCCCTCCCAACTATGCCATACAGGGAACTTACAAGTCAGGGCTAGACCGTTAACCACCTAATCCAACCTCTCCAAGGGTGTTCGGGGGTTTTACTCCCCCCCGGGGAGGGTGCAAGTAGAGGCGAATGTTGTGTGCATTCAAGGTCGTGCGTGGAGGCAATGTGCGGATGCGCGGCGGGAGGTCGTGCGGGACTTGATGCGGTAGATGCGTAGGAGGTGATGCAGCCATTGGACGGTATGCGTATGGAGTTGTGCAAGAATGCGAGATGTGTCGGGGCGTGCTTTGGAGACGAGTTTATCATGAGGGTCGGTGCGGGCGGTGAGAAGGGAGGTGAGACTCGTGATGGTGGAGGAGTGCGGTGTACCTGTGCGGCTCATGACGATGGGGAGGATGTCAACCACTGTGCCTGGCCAGTGGTTTCTGATGGCGTTCGCAAGGGGTGTGTATTTGGCACGTATGAGGTCGGCTGTGTGAGAGAGGTTGTTGTCTGTGCAGTACTTCCATTCTCCTATCTGAATCTTTTTTATGGATGCGTAACGTCGGCGACCGTTGGAGTGACCAACGAATCTGGGTTCGAGGATGCGGATGAAGTCAGGTTTGTGTGCATGGGGACGAAGCAGGGGGGGGAGAATCTCAGGGGGGAGGACGGCGGGGCATGAGGTTAGGGAGTCATGCGAGAGACCTTCGTCAGCAGCAACAAGGCGGGTGGGCATGTGGGTGGGGTGAGGTGGGTGGCAGTCAAGTGGGGTGTGGGCAGGGGTGGGGGAATCAAACTATTTTATGGGTTTGTTACCGAAGTCGGCGGTGATGGTTTCCCAGCGTCCTCCGTTGTGGCGTTCCAGTAGGGAGAGTAGGAGTTGCAGAGCGCCACAACATAGTATCTATATATATATGGATGGCAACCGCGGACAACATGCACACAAAATAGGGGCACATCATGCCATGCATGCATAGTATATGGCCTCGCTCATCATGCCATTATTCTTCGAACATTTATCTTGTTTAAGTTGAATGGTTTTCATTACTCATGCCGCAACAGACAGGAGAGGTAAAATGTCTTGCGTCTTTGTTGGCCGGGTGATTCCGGAGGATGAGAGGTCCTAATGTGGCTAGAGCTTTGCCGAAAGTCAGTCGAGCGAACGTGTAGCTCGTGATTATGTAGTGGTGATGACAAGACCTCAACTAACCTCGGTTTGGGTCCCCGCGATATTCCATGGCATATGCAAGGGCGTTGCATTGAAATTAAACTTAATTCAAGCATGTCACGCGCAGCCATATTTTGTCTTATAATAATAAGGCCTCTTGACCATAAATCGTCACTTTTTGTATGTTAGGTGCCCCCATTTCCACATTAGTTTCGGAGCCACGCAATGATCCGGGAAATGTCCGGGGGGTAGGGGTGATGTGCGGGTGTCGTGAATTGGTACTAAGTACTAAGTGGCAAGAAGGCCATTAAGCGACATCCATTCTTTTCCGACGCGGGCGGTTGTCTTAGGAAATTGTTGTTGGAACTTGGACATGTGTCCATGATCCTTATTCTCCGACTTTGTGGGGGGTAATCGCGTTTTTGCCACGTTTCTCTGCTGGCTCTATCTATGCAATATGTAGCCTTTTTGGTTGTCGTGTAACGTTTTCGTGACCCTGCTCATATCACTGGTCCCCGCCTCTTCTTCCTTGTCACCTATCTTCCTTTCAAGCGTGGATTTCTTTGCTTGTAATAAATCAATGTCGGAAGTTGTCACAGTCCCGTATACAGTCCGGGGACGGCCGGACTATATATTCTGAAATTGATGTACCACTACTCGTACGTTCAATTTTAGTGTGGCGTGTCAAAATCTAGCCACGTATGGATATGATTTCCAAATTAGGGCACATTGCAGCCGCAATAGCTACGTAAACCATGTTTTGAAGGCTCTGCTGACGCCACGCTACACTCGGGATTCTATCCACCCAAGGATCGGCGACGGGGCGAAGGTCGACAACCCACTTTTCACCTCCGCTCACCCTAAAGGATTGCCAACTCTCCACAGGCGCAGCAACGACTTCATTCTGTTCCGTCTACCCCCTCACCTCGACAACCCCCCGCAGTCGACTTTTACCCGTTGCCATGGCGTCTCTAGCCACTGCGTCCGCGGCCGTTGCCCCCGCCGCGACTATTCGCCCTACGCGCGGCGCCGCCGCACGTCAGTCGCCGGCGGCAGCTCGCACCCCCGTCGCGCAGTTTTCCGGCCTGCGTCGCTCATCAGCCAACGCGCAGCCGATTCCCCTCTTCGAGGTACTCATAGACAATAGGCTTGCGCCCAGCGATAGTTCTGCCCTGTTTCCTTCCCCTTCACCTTTGACTGCCCCTCTTCATATTTGCTATTGTACATTCGCCGTCTCGGTAATTCAGCACCGCTCAATGTTATAGACTCGTTATTAGACGCCCTCTTTCTCTGCGCTGGCTGTATGAGCTCAACTCTCGGAGTTACGAGGAAAACACGGAAGACTTTGCTGCTTGCGAAGTATTGTATTGTAACTAAAGTCCGGGTGTGCGCTTGCCGGGGTGCGTTTTTATTTCTCCGTCGTTTGACGATATAGCTGTCTGTATAGCTTCAAGTTCTTGGGAATGCGCGTCGTCAATGCTCGTCACGTGAGCTGTTATCTCGCGAGATTCTTATAATAAGGCAGTCGAATTCGTTTCTTTGTCCGGTCGTTTTTGTTACGACAGCGGTACATCCCTCCAGAATACGGTGACTGAGCGCTGTCGCTGCACCCCCTTTCCTGCAGGTGTCTCGCTCCACACTGAAGGCCTCCCGCGGCTCTCTGTCCGTCGTGGCTGCCGGTGGCGGTGATGGCTCCACGCGCGACACCCCCCTGTCGGACTACCGTAACATTGGCATCATGGCCCATATTGATGCTGGCAAGGTGGGCCAGCTGTCCCCTCATTGAGTCTACCCTTCTCAATTGTATCCTGGAGCAAATTCCCTTGTACTTATTCCCTTCTTGCTTACCTAAAACTAGCTATTCTCACTGATATATGGCTGATGTGCTAGCCTGTTAAAATGACTGCGTGTCTTGTTAGACTGCTGATGAAAACTTATCAGGTTTTGATGAGTGGGGTATGCTGTTAGTTTGTGTTTGTTTTGAGATGAGGGGTTATGGACATTGTGTGGGTGGCGGCTGACTCGTGCTGCTGTGCTATTGCTGCCTGCAGACCACCACCACGGAGCGTATCCTGTTTTACACGGGCAAGAACTACAAGATTGGCGAGGTACACGAGGGCGGCGCCACGATGGACTGGATGGAGCAGGAGCAGGAACGCGGCATCACAATCACCTCCGCCGCCACCACCTGCTATTGGAAGGACAAGCGCATCAATATCATCGACACCCCCGGCCACGTGGACTTCACGCTGGAGGTGGAGCGCGCGCTGCGCGTGCTCGACGGTGCTGTAGCTGTCTTCGACGCGGTGGCTGGCGTCGAGCCTCAGTCTGAGACAGTCTGGCGTCAGGCCAACAAGTACAAGGTACCTCGCATCTGCTTCGTCAACAAGATGGACCGTCTGGGCGCCAACTTTTACCGGACCTACGATATGGTGCGCACCATGCTGGGCGCCAACCCAGTGGCGCTGCAGATCCCCATCGGCGCGGAGGACGAGTTCGCGGGTGTGATCGACCTGGTGAAGATGAAGGCGATCGTGTGGAACGGTGAAGAGATGGGCGCGACGTTTGATGAGCTCGACATCCCCGCGGACATGGCTGACCAGGCTGCCGAGTGGCGCGAGAAGCTGCTGGACAGTGTGTGCGAGCTGGATGACGATGTGTGCATGGCTTACCTTGACGGCGAGGAGCCGGACCAGGACACCATCAAGCGGCTCATCCGTAAGGGAACCTGCGAGCAGACGCTGGTGCCCATGATCTGCGGCACCGCGTTCAAGAACAAGGGGGTGCAGCCTATGCTGGACGCGGTGGTGGACTTTCTGCCTGCGCCCACGGACGTGCCTCCTATGATTGGCACGGATGTGGATGACGCGGAGGTGAAGCTGACGCGCAAGCCCGACGACTCGGAGGCGTTTTCGGGGTTGGCGTTTAAGATTATGACGGACCCCTTTGTGGGCTCGCTGACCTTTGTGCGCGTGTACTCGGGCGTGCTGGAGTCGGGGACGTACGTGCAAAACAGCGTGAAGGGAAAAAAAGAGCGCATTGGGCGTTTGATGGTGATGCATGCGGACAACCGTGAGGAGGTGAAGGCGGCTCGCGCGGGTGATATCGTGGCTGTGGCGGGTCTGAAGGACACCACCACCGGTGACACTCTCTGCAACGGTGACAAGCCCATCATCCTGGAGCGCATGGACTTCCCTGACCCCGTCATCAAGATTGCCATTGAGCCCAAGACGAAGAGTGATCTAGAGAAGATGAGCAACGGGCTGATCAAGCTGGCGAGCGAGGACCCCTCATTCAGTTTCTCGCGCGACGAGGAGACCAACCAGACGGTGATCGAGGGTATGGGCGAGCTGCACCTCGAGATTTTGGTGGACCGCCTTCGCCGCGAGTTTAAGGTGGAGTGCAACGTGGGCGCGCCGCAGGTCAACTACCGCGAGGCTATCTCCATCCCCGCGGACGTGCGCTACGTGCACAAGAAGCAGTCCGGCGGGTCGGGTCAGTTCGGCGACGTCGCTATTCGCTTCGAGCCCGGCGAGCCCGGCTCCGGCTTCGAGTTCCGCACAGAGATCAAGGGCGGTGTGGTGCCGAAGGAGTACATCCCGGGTGTGACGAAGGGGTTGGAGGAAATGATGTCGAGCGGTGCGCTCGCAGGTTTCCCTGTCGTCGACTTAAGGGCGACCCTGTACGACGGCTCGTACCACGACGTCGACTCGTCCGTACTGGCGTTTCAGATCGCGGCACGCGGTGCGTTCCGGGAAGCGATGAAGAAGGGGCAGGTGAAGCTGCAGGAGCCGATCATGAAGGTGGAGGTTATCACGCCCGAGGAGCACATGGGCGACGTTATCGGCGACATTAACTCGCGTCGCGGCCTCGTCGCCGAGTTTGGCGACCGGCCGGGCGGCGCCAAGGTTATCAAGGCGAGCGTGCCGCTGTCGGAGATGTTTCAGTACGTCTCCAACCTTCGCGGCATGACCAAGGGGCGCGCCAACTACACGATGGTGCTCGAGAAGTACGAGCCCGTACCGCCTAACATCCAGACGCAGATCGTGGCGGAGCGCTCTGTGTCGGCTTAGGTTGGACTGTATATTCTACGGCAATAGCGCATGCTGCAGCGGTATCAGCATTTATGGGGTGAGGGTGTAAAGGAGAGGATTTTATGTTTCATCTCCAGCTGTGTTTCGCACAAAGCTTCGTGAGATATTCTAGCACTCCTTGTCCCTCATCGCTCTTGTGTATGCAAAACGGTGAGTAGTGCCAAACATCAACTAATCCTTACAACTAAATATCATGTGTACTGCAAGGCGCGCGCGGGGGGGGTGCGGAGCGAGGAGATCCCCTCTAGGGTCGCGTGGGATAGATGCTTACAAAAAGTAAGAACGATATGCATGGGAGGTGGGGGATCCCTGGTTGATGCGAACGTGGGCGGCGATGCATGAGATGGGATTGGGTCCGGATGCTGTGACATTTGTTTACATATAAATTCGAATGTGTGATCGCTAGTTAATTCATACATATATAATATGTTTCTTATCCCTGAAAACGTGGAAAAACGTTCCGAATAACACAAAGTTAATAACCAAAGATATGACGCGCAATGCACGAATTTTTCTGCCGGTACATTTGGTACGTTTTAATACGTGGTTGTACGTTTGGTACGTGGTTGTACGTGGTTGTACGTTTGGTACGCTTTGATACGCTTCGGTACGTCGGCATGCCGCGTCGGATTTTTTGATATGAAGCTATCCCTAGAGGGGAATAATCCTCTACGCAGATAATCCTTACAGTACTCCGCTGCTCGTTGCCTGCCTGAGCAATATATTTGCCTGATGCCGCTGTTCGAATAAGGGAGAAATGCGCTCAGTCATGCTTGCAAAACGCCGCCTGTAGAGGGTGCCGGTGCGGGTTCCCTGCCAGTCCCATATCCCGGGGGCGCAAAAAAAAAAAAAAAAAAAAAAGGGAGAAATGCGGGGGGGGAAATCAGCCCAAGTACTGCCGCCCGAGAAATAACGTACGGGTACCCGCAATTCGTACGGGTCTGTTCGAATGACAGATACCGGTCCGGCAGGAGAAATACAGTCTTGCGCGCATTAAAGTACAGGAGGCGCGAGGGCTTTGACTGCAGGCGACGAAGTCCATGCGCGTCATTCCGCCTCCACCGCCAGCTCTTTAGCCAGACGCACCACCGCCCCACCGCATCCCGCCCTGCCTTTGCCACTGCAAGTGCAATCCACGAGCTGCGGCAGCGAAGATGCGCCGCTTGTGTGCACTGTCGGCCGTCGGCTTTTCTGGTCGCCTACGTTCTACCGGTCGCCGCGGCAGCCGATGGAGACGACGCGGTGGACTTCGCAAACCTGGCGGCCGCTTCGAGCACAGGGGGGCTCGGGTGGCGAGGTTGTGGGAGGGAATGGCCCGGGGGTGGCGAGAGCGAGGGCGATGGTGAGCAGCCGCTTCCTGTATGGCGCTCGATGGCGGGGGCGCGACGGGTCGAGGGCGATGACATGACAGGGGATGTTAAAAGGTTAAGTACTAATCGTTATTTCTCCCGGCGGGAGAAATGGCGCTCCAGCGGGAGAAATAGGGGGTCATTTCTCCCGATTTGGCGCCCTTTCTCCCGCCGGGAGAAATAACGATTTCTCTTTTTGGTCGATATCTGTCATTCGAACATGGGTCGCTACAGTACCCGTACCGAGAAGTAGCGGTATTTCTCCCTTATTCGAACAGCGGCTTGAGAGAGATATTTGTACATAAGTAAATTATATAAGTAAGTATTTATGTATGATACTGTATACTACTACTGTATTGGAAATATATCAATCGGCTATTAATTTATTATATCAAAGCCGACACGTTTCTTATCCCTGAAAATGCGGAAAAACGTTCCGAATAACGGACAGTCAGTAGCCGAAGATATGACGAGCAATGCACGACATTTTATGCCGGTACATTTGGTACGTTTCGGTACGTTTGGTACGTGGCTGTACGTTTGGTACGTTTTGGTACGTGGCTGTACGTTTGGTACGTGATTGTACGTTGGTACGTTTCGGTACGTCGGCATGCCGCGTCGGATTTTTTGATATGAAGCTATCCCTAGAGGGGAATGGCTGGAATTCTGGAAAGCATGTTGGCGTGGAGCCCAACGCATGTTCGCATGTACCCCCTTCCCCTGTAAAATCACACACGTGTCCCTACTACGCTCCTTCTCTCACGCGCCTTGTGAAGAATCATGTACCAGGGTAGCAAACCCTAAACCAATGTAGAGCATCATATGTTTATGGTCATATGTGTATAACCATCGTCCGCTTTGTTCTGAGCCTCTCCTAGTGTGAACACGCCACCATTCTATTCTACGCACAAGATTTACATTGATATTGCTTACAAGAAGAACCAGATGAGCACGGACAGGGAAAGTGGGAGGGGAAACAAGAGGGCAAGAGTGACAAGAGGATCACGGAATCCAAAGCACAGCAAAAGGAAAGCACTACATTGTGCATAAACCTAGCAGATTAAACTAAGGAAACTCTTAAGCCACGCCGAGAATGCAACACGTGGAGGCGACAAGCGGCGCCTCACGCGCCGCTCGAGGAAGCACGGGGACGCTTGCGGCCCATGGCGCGGGTGAAGAGCGCCGTGGCTGGAGAAGGCATCCCAGCCGAGGAAGAAGCGGCCTCCGTGCCGTTCGCAGCGGCGGACAAACCGCGCAAGACGTTGTCCGCGTGAGCAACATGGACGGCGAGAGAGACCTTTCGACGCCATGAGGCCAACAACTTGCCCACGTGCATCCCTTTAGATGCGGCTGCCTGCTTGGCTAGCTCCGTCAAGAAAGCCGTGGCGTGGCCGCCAAGAGTACCAAATTCCGTGACTGCAAAGGGAATGAAGCGGATGTCGGGGCGACTCCTCAACCCCTCCGAGTACTTCTCGAACTTGGTCTTCTCAGCATGGCGGAGAGCGACTTCGGGTGACGGGGGGCTAGACACGCCGAACAAACCGGAAACCACGGCATCAAGGGCAAGTTTTGAGCCTCGGATGCCGTGATAGTGCAGGACACCCACATCCGCGGGGAGACCGTCGTTGCCGTTGGGGAGTTGAACTAACATCGTGGGATCTGTGAGAACCTCGACGCCAACCCCGAGTGCGCCACGAACCTCGGAGATGACTTCCGCAAGGGCCGTCACTACTAACCAAGAGTGAGCGGTGTGGACCGAAGCATCTCCGCCGCAACGAGCCAAATGGTCCGCAAAAGCAGTGGCCCACGCATCATCCGACATGTCAACACCCGCCGACGAGAACGCACCCCGCATAGCTTGAACCGAGAGATGGCAAGAAGCACAAGCAGTGGGGGAGCGTAGAGAAGAGAGGATGCGAGATGAGGGTAGGCCGAAGATGCGACAGACCGCGACGCGGAAAACTGCGTCGTAGTGCTCAGGGGACTTGTCACGGAGCTCGCCCAGGCGACCCGAAGTAGGAGGGTCCGAAGCCAAAAACGCAAGGGCGCCGTGGCCGAGACGAGATACAAAACGCCTAGACTCCGGCCGAGCGCGGTTGGAAAACGTGGGAGCGAGCTTCGCGAAGCGAAACAAGTTGACGCGCTCACTGATGTCGGCTTGTAGCTTTGGAAAGATGTCCGTGGCAAACGCAGAAAGAGGGACGAGCGAGGGAAGGCCATCAAGGGACTGGGCAATCTGCTCGTTGTTTGATCGGGCTTCGGCAACGCAGCCGGCGCGAGCCACCGTTGGACGTTTCGGGGGGAGCATCGCTAAGGCTGTGGTTATCAAGGGTTCAGACTCGGCGAGAGCGTGAGAACCGCACGCAGCGTCCAAGCGCGCCCACGACGAAGCGAGTTCTAACGACCACATGGGTTCGCTGTCGCCGTCGTCTCCGTCCGGTGTACCATGCCTACGGGACACCGCTGTGGTCATAGCACTCGCTAATCGTCCATACATGGTCGGCTCCATTGGAACGTCGTCTTGGCAATCCCCGCGCACGCGAGCGTCTTGTGTTGTAAGGAAACGAATAGCTGAGCCCACTGCCAAACCGGCCGCTCCGACATGGGCCGCATCCGCCAAGGCAGCCAGATCCCCCACCCCCATGCCGCCGAAACGTATGGGAAGAGACATCTCGGAGCGAGTGTTGCTGGGTAGGCTAGATGCGGGAAGGCCCAATATCTCAGCCGCCACATCTAGGGTGGCATTGTCAGCGCGCTCGAGGAATGTTACGACGGTGTCACCGTAGCCCTCACCCCTGCCAAGACCTCGGGGGACTGTACGGGCAAAGTGTCCGAAGCGGCGGTTGCAATGTTGATGGATACGAAGCGCAGTGTGAGTGTGCCGGTGAGCCGCTAGACCCCTTAGACGTTCGCCGTAGGCCTCATACTTACTTAAGGCCGTTTCGAACACGTCTCGAGCAAAATCGGATGTACCCATTGGCCCCCCCAATACTTTCGTCCCTTCCGTGGAGACATTTACTCCCCGCATGATGTGGCCGTCGGGTAAGTTATCGAAAGCATCACCGACACCCAAAGGGGAATACAAACAGTTTTTGCGGATGGTTACGGTGAGGCCAACGCTAGCATACGCCTCCGGCATAGCGTCGCCAATAGCCACGAGAGACGCAGGGGGTCCCAAGAAGTGAGCATCATCAGAATAACAGCATACAAAGGATTCGTTCGGGGCAATCGCAGCCAACTGTTTGTATACCCGGGAGGCAACTATTGCGAAGAACATGGCCCCGAGAACGCAACCTTGATGGACTCCACGGGTACTCGGGATGCGCATGGCCGGGCCGTGAGCATTTGATGAGTCGTAAACGTACAAGGTAGATGGACGGCCATACAACATAGTAGCGACGCGGAGCAACGGTCGAAGCGCGGGATTTGCTGACAACTCCTCAAACAAGGGACGCCGCAAGAACTCGTTGAACGCGTTGGATGCGTCGCCTTGCATGTCCGCCCAGTCCGGTGAAGCGTCAAGCGCGGCTCGAACCATGAATTGTACGATCTCAGCCCCGCCGCGGACGCCGACCCCAAATTGGTGCCGAGCAGCCAACCATTGAGACACTCCGTCACCAATTACGGCGAGAAGCGCGCGATTCGCAAAACGAACTAGAACGGAGCCAATTCCAATCGGGCGCAGCGTCCCCTTTCTTGCTCTTGTGCGCGTCTTTGTTCGGGATCAAGCTTGTCTAGCGGGATAAGTGTGGCAGAGGCGAGGAATGAGGCAACGCCTGGTGGAACTTCTGCATTCACGATGGCTTCGGCTAAACCGGTGAGAGTGCAAGGGGTACCTAACGCGCGAAGAGTTTCAAACCTCCAACCGTCGACGTGAGGACTAGACTTTCGAGGGCATCTAGCAACGACCTCCATGATATCAACTTCCGAAGCACGGAGTTTGATACGAGGGAGGGAGAAGGGATCCGGCAACACGTCCGCGAGGTCGTCATCGTCTTGTGGGTGCAACCGTGATAATTCCTCGTGCACCCCGCGACCACTTGCAACGGGGTTGGAGCTTAGGGCCTCCATGGCACGACGGTACTCCCCAACCGCAGCTAGATTAGCCGCCCAGTGGGCGACCTTGGCCGAGACGCCGTTATGAAAGGGTTGCGAAGGGGAGATGGGGTCGGTACCGGCCTTCGGAAGTGAGGTAGGTGGCGATACCCGCCCATTGGTAAGGGATGCGTGAGCGCGAGCGGCGGAAAACAATGTATCGAGATCTCCTGACGCCCAATGGGCTAAGCGGTTGTCACGGTAATCAGCGACTGGGCCAGGGGGCAGATGACCCGCGGAAGTGAAATCAGCCATGGGGCGCAAAACTAAGCGCGGAAATAAAAGCAACGCCGCCCAAGCCGCTTCCGCGGAAGCCCCTTGGCTAGCCCTACCGCGGAAAGACAAAACGCAACCGAAGAGCTCCTCGAAGACCGGCTTGACGAGGCGTACCACCGAAGGGGGGACGCCGTTCGAGGACGTACTAGATCGGAAAGAAAGGAGGTAGGACTCGAAGAAGGCTTTGGAGTTCTCCCCCCCAGTGGCCCCATGGTCAAGGCACCATTGGACGGCGGGGGGCAAGGACTGGGGATGCGGCGGGGACGGCCGACCGCGCGGAAGCGAAGCACCGCATGCCGGCGGTTGGGAGGGCGTAGAAGTACGGTGAGAGCAAGAATGTTGGTGTCTACTAAGGCCACCGCTCCGAAAGTATCGTCCGCAAAAAGTGCACGGCGCGAGAAGGTGGCGATCGGCATCCACAACTGGGCAATTGTCGGGCGCAAAAGTGCACGTTGTCGCGGGGGAATTTAGGTGGGCGCATAGCGCTTGAAGGGTCGGGAACGACGCGGAGCAACTAACGCACCTCAAAGGAGCGGGGGAGCGCATTGTGGGAGTGGGGGGTAAAAACCGAGACGGAGTACTTCCAGGTCGTAAGGCATGCGAAGGCGCTTGAGCATTAGGTGATGATGTCGGAAGGTCACCCGGAGCGGGGGCCATAGGGCGCGACCCGGCCCCGCCGCCGGGCGACCGGCCTAGAGGTGGCGGTGGAGGACACCGATGACTATGTCCCGGCCGGGTCGCCGCGGCGGCCATCCGGGGTGGCACGTGTGTCGCGTCCTAAAATAAGTAGAGCACGCGGGGTCGAAGAAGGGGGGGGGGGGGGTATGTGGCTTGGACTATACCGGAAGTCGCCCGAGGTGGCGCTGTGGCGTGCCTTGGAGGGAAGATTCTCCGCCGACGTGGTGGGCTCCTCGATGCCGGTCCGTCGCGCCTCTACCCTCGCGGTGCTTGTAGTGGAGAGCCTTGGAGCCCGCGATGTAGATGCTCAAGAAAAGAGCAAAGAAGCTATTTGGTACCCGTGTACCAACCGCCGCAAGAGTCGGATGGAAACTCCGTCATACAACGCCGTATCGTAGGTAGTGAGGCGCCCAGCGATAAAGGATGACCTTGCAAATAGCGGGCTCCGAGTACGGGTAGCGATTAGAATGAACTAAGCGGGATGAGAGCAGTACTGACGTTGCAGTACCCGTACACGGATAGCGATGACGCGTGCCGATGCCTTGAGCCTTGCTGAAGGTGATGACCACGCGCGGGCGAAAGTTGTAGCGGTACCGGTAGCGGCCAAGGGTCTCGAGGATGCCGATAATAGGGGCGGTACGGGTAGTTGTACCCGGTCACGGGTCGAGCGACGAATAAAAGATCCCGGGAGGGTCACGCTGGCGATGGTACAAATAAAACGCACCGGAGCCGCCGACGGCGAGTGACCGCGGACGATAAAAAGGAGAACTTTATGTATAGGTACCGCGCGATGCCACAGCGTAGGAGAGCGCCGAGACAAAAGCAAACACGAATAGGCGGGCAGGCGTCACGCTCACCGCTACCAAGTTCCGTGCTCGCGGGCTCCCGACCCAAGCTCAGCCGCACATGCGCATGCGGTGGCGGCGGAAAAGAAGCATATATAAGATTTAAGATTTAAGATTTACATTGATCATTATTACACATTGCTCTTAACCCCCTTTTTAAGACTGAAAATGGATATTCGCTGGAATATCCGATAGTCGCTTCGCGGCGGGATATGTCCTAATTTAGACATCGTGGCATCGATGAGGGTGATACGAGGGAATATTTCGATATTCCACCATTTACACGAGGGCACGTTTTGCCAAAGATGTCAGCTTGTTTACAATTTGGCCAAAAGACCACCACATGCTTGGCCTTGGGGAAGATTAGCGCTAATTATGGGATGGGTGGGTGGGTTGCGCGAGCCAGATGGGCGAGCGCAAAGCAGAGAGTGCCAGTGCTCGGGGGTTGCACCGGCTTAAGGGGCTGCCGCTAGCTAGTGCCGCTTGGGGCAGGGCATGGGGCGTTGCGCTAGGCGTTTCCTCATTCCTCGAGGGTCACCTCGAGGACTGGGTGAGACGCGCCGCTTTTACAGTAACGCTTTACCGTTCAGGTTTGCGTTTTGTCACATATGTTAGAAAGTTTTGCAAACCTCTAGATTTAAAACCAATCTGACTATTTACCCGAGGGCACGTTTTGCCAGTATGTAATAAACCGGAGGTTTGCGCAACCTAGTCTCGATGAAGCGGTTTGGAGGGGACGAGCCAGCCGAAGTACTGCCAGGCCGCTGGAGATGGGGTCATGGTGGGGTCGATGTATTTCCCTTCTGTGACAAAACTGTTTTTGGCCCAACCACCCATGTACTTGACGACGTGGAGTGGGGTCCTGATGCAACTAGCGGCGGAGGCGGCACCTTTGCGTAGGCTGTGCGATGTCCATTTAAACCCGC
The DNA here is from genome assembly GCA_026401115.1 of Tetraselmis chui. Classification (NCBI taxonomy): domain Eukaryota; kingdom Viridiplantae; phylum Chlorophyta; class Chlorodendrophyceae; order Chlorodendrales; family Chlorodendraceae; genus Tetraselmis; species Tetraselmis chui. The sequence goes on along the minus strand of JAPMLY010000270.1, from coordinate 67,110 downwards.
TCAGAGGTGTGGCGCCGACGGCGTCGCATGCGTCGAGGAGCTAGGCGGGGAGTGTCGCAGCTGCTTGCCAGTCGCTGGAGTTTTCGTAAGGTACGAAGCTCCATATTGCGGCGGGGGGGGAGCTGTTGTAGAATTCCTTGCAGTAGGTGGTCCGCTGCGTGCAATAATATTCCAGTAGGTCGGCCAGCACCGGATCGGCAGTAGTCGGGATAATTAGCGAGGATAGGCTTGTCGGCTGCACTGCGCCTCTGATCGCCTTTAGCCTTGCGGATGAAAAGCCAGATTTTTTGTGAAGGTCGGTCGACGACGAGGTCGTGTGTTAAACACCGTACTCCGGATTCGGCTCGGCAGAAAAGTACTGTTGTAGCGATGCGGCAGCGACAGTACCTTGCAGGCCCAACCAGGCCGTGTAGCGAACGACCGATTGTGTAGTAGCCTGTAGCGGGTGAATATTTTCCTCGTGGCAGAACGCGGCAAATTGACGCAAGCCGCTGTCGTAGTTGGCGTACGTGGTCGGGGCTAGGGAGCTGCTTAGCAGGTGTAGCGCAGTGGTACCGATGAGGTCGGTGCCCAATAGGTTCCGCAGTCCGGTAGTCATGCTAGCAGTCCACGGTGCGTGTGCGTCTGGTGCCTGTAAGGTGTAGCGGGCAGGCCTCGAGGGCTTGCGCGCTTGAGTGACCATTGCGCGGAGGTCCGTGAGGCTGGCGTTGGTTGTCCGTAGCGTGCGTCCTATTGCGCCCCTGCGGGTGTGTAGCCAGGCCGGCGTGGCAGTCGAAAGGCCACGACGCTCCATCCTGGTCGTCCGACCCCCTCGCGCGAGCCGTGCCGACCTGGGAAGAACAGGTCTCGCGATGGGGGGTAGTGAATAGTTTCGATGGCCAAGCTGTGGAGGTCTTGAAACCACGGTGTGTGGGGCCAGTACGGGGCGATGACGGTAGCCGCTGCTCCTGATTGGCGTAGTTTTGCACATAGGTCGGGAAGAGCTGACCACGGGGGGTTGCAGTAGTTCTTCTCTCGTTGCCATGCGGTGTCTGGAAGGTGTAGACAGTCGACGTCCTCGCATTTGGGGTCGCGCCATCGGGCGTTGAAACGCGGGAGCTGAGCGTTTTCCATTGACGCGAAACGGTCGATGGAGTGTGGTCCCCACGTGGACTGAAGGTAGTCGAATATCCGAGGGTTTAGCTGCCAGTCGTCGCGGTCGAGCTCCCGGCTCAAGCTGTCGGCCCAGATGTTCGCTGCCGATCGGATGTAGCGGGGCCGGATGCGGATGTCGTTGACGTCGAGCAAGTGCCAGAGCCGGCGTAATTCGGTCATCATGACCGGAGAGCGCGTAGTCAACTTGGAGAGCGTAGCCACGACGGCTGTGTTGTCCTCGTGTAGTAGGACGTGTCGGCCTCGGAGTTGTGGCAAAAAGGACTCGATCGCGAGACGAACGGCGCGGAGCTCCTTCCATGTGATGTGTTGGTGGCGGTCGTCGTCGTACCAGAAACCGCGGGCTTGGTAGGCAGGGTTGTCGTTGAGGACGGCGCCCCACCCGTAACCGCTGGAGTCCGCGTGTAGGTACGCGGTCTCGATTGGTTTGTAGATAGAGCGGCCGTTGTGCTGATCGGGCACCGTGCGCCACCATTCTAGGTCGCGTCGCAATTGGTGCGTCATCCGGACACGGCCGCCCCATCCGTTTCGCGTTGCCAGGACGCAGTGTAGTTCGCGTAGGAAGAAGCGGGCTGGGGCGATGGCGAGGTAGAGGAATTGCGCTTTGCCCGCGAAAGCTGCAAGTTGTCTGGCGGGCAGCCACCGAGCTGTGGTAGCCGCGCGGCCGAGTAACGCAGAGGCCTGTCTCGCCAGAGCCTGTAGCTTGTCGGTCGGGGCTCGAAATTCGCCGCGCTTGAGGTCGACCGTCATGCCTAGGTGTGTGCCTACTTGGGTGGGATGCCACAAGCCTTTGTCGGGGTTGCGCTTGAGGCCGAGTCGGTCGAGCAGGGTCTCTACGCGGTCGCGTAGCAGTAGCGCTGCGTCGTGCGAGCCGGCCATGAACATGAAGTCGTCCATGTAGGGTAGCAGTCGTACTCCTCGCCATCGGACGTTGCGAAGGAAACGTCGTGACGGCTTGTACGGCGTCGTGGAGTTGGCGGTCATCGGGGTAGGCGCCCGTCGCAGAAAATTCGTGAACACTTGGGTCAGTTTGCAAAAATAGTAAGCTGACCCCGACCAGCCCATCGGAAGGCATGCGAGGCGCCAGAGCTCGCCGCGGTAGTTGACCGTGAAGAAATCTCGGTCGGCTTCTCTGATTCCCAGCGTGTAGTAGCCGTCCGCTAGGTCGAGGGAGACGAAGTAGTCGCCCGGGCGGGACAGGTGGCGTAAGTGTTTGAGGGTCTCGCACGACATCTTGAACTCTGCGCAATAGCTGTTGAGCTCGCGGAGGTCGATGATAAGGCGCCATTTGTTGACGCCGGGCTTGGGGACGAGAAACATGCGGGAGACGTAGCGGGTGTTGTAGGCGCGCTCCCAGGCTCCGCAGGCCTCGAAGCGTGGAAGCTCCGTGGCTAGGAAGTCGAGTTGAGGTTGGGTGGCGTCCTTCATGGACACACCGTGGTTGAAAGGCCGGGGACGTAGGCCGTTTTTGAACTTGACCCGCACGCCATGGCGGATCCAGTTCACGACTTGACCGCTCGCGCCGATATGCTCCCACTCCCGCCATCTTAGCCGCACGCGGTGACGCATGTAGTTGGAGGACGGGGAGCAGGAATCGGAGCGGCGGGTCACACCATCATTTCTTGGTGGTCTTTGCTCCGTCGATGGGTTTAGTTCCGGCCGCCGCTGCCGCTGCTGCTGCTGCTGTGGCCTTCCGCCTGTCTGCGGCTGCCTTCTTGGCCTTGGCGTCCTGTCCGGGTGGCTTGTCCGGCGTGACTCGAGCGAACGCCGCTCCAGCAGCTGCTTTGCTGGCGGCATGCAGGCTGACTTCGAGGGTCCGATCGACGAACGCTTGGCGTAGCTCGTCCAGTGCGCTCGAGACCGCGGTAGGGCGTGGGCGGCAGAAACGCTCGTGGGCAAGTTCTGCGAACACTCGGTCCGAATCCGAGCTCGTTTGTCCGCCCTTGGTGAGGCGGAGGAAGCCCAGTCGAGTACGGGCGGCCTCCTCCGTCGCTGTGTGGGTGCGATGACCCGCTCGGATAAGGGCAACGGCTGCCGCCTGCTCCGCTGGTAGAGGAGGTCCGGCTGACAGCGTGTCCAAAGCCTCGCTGATTGCCGCGTTGGCGCAGCTGTCGAAGAAGGCATAGCACCCGATGTGGAGGTACTCGTCGTACCCCGCTTGAGATTTCCGGTCGTTGAGGAAGCGGGCCGTGTCGTCCGTTAGCGTCCACAGACGAGGCTCGTCGATGTCGCGAGGGGGTCGCTCCAAACCGGCCGGAATGATTTTACCGTAGGTGGCAAAATCGACGAACTCGGGCTCGTGTAGCTCGGGGTCGTCGTTCAGCAGGTCGATAGGCTGCTCAGGGGCTGCCTTACCACCCTCAGTCGCAATGGTCGCGTCAGGGGGAATGGACTGCTGTTGATTCGGAAGCACGGATGGTCCGGTTAATCGTTCGAGCTGGGCCAGTAAGGCGGTGTTAGACGCCTGAATCTGCTCAGCTAATCGGAGTTCGAGGGCCGAAACCGCGCTTTGAATCTGTTCGGAAGTACGCTGTTCGATTACAGAGGGAGAGAGGGTCGACTCCGGGGGCGGAGGACGACGGCTCAGGCTGCATGTTGTTAGACGGCGACGTAGAACGTGGGGAAGTGTCTCGTGACGCTCGAGTGCGCATGAGGCGATGTAAACTGACACCCTGCTCGACTACGAGAGTCGAGACTGCAATTGCGCGAGCCAGATGGGCGAGCGCAAAGCAGAGAGTGCCAGTGCTCGGGGGTTGCACCGGCTTAAGGGGCTGCCGCTAGCTAGTGCTGCTGGGGGCATGGCATGGGGCGTTGCGCTAGGCGTTTCCTCAGTCCTCGAGGGTAACCTCGAGGACTGGGTGAGACGCGCCGCTTTTACAGTAACGCTTTACCCTAGATTTAAAACCAATCTGACTAGATATTCGCCGGGGGGGGGGTCATCAGAGCATTATTTTAATAATATCCGATTTTAAAACTCGCTTCGTTCTTAATTCGGGAAGATTTCGGTATTTGGAAGTAGCGGCCCCATTAGCGCGCATCGCTAGCGCCGCATGTAAACGTTTACCCTAGAACACGTTTTGCCAAAGATGTCAGCTTGCTTACAAATTAGCCAAAAGACACCCACAGGCAGGGCCTGGGGGTCGACTAGCGCATGATTATAGGGTTGGGTGGGTGGGTTCGCGCGAAGCCTAGATTGGCTGAGCGCGAAAGCAGAGAGTGCCTAGGCTCGTGGCTAGCTACGGCTTATAAGGCACGGGCTAGCTAGAGCTGACCGTTGGGGAAGTCGTTGGTCGTTGGCTGCGCCTAACTGCTCGGGCAAGGTGGTTGCCCTGCATGTGAGACGCGCCGATATTAACGGTAACAGTAACCGCTAGAGTTACTGTCCCGTGCACATGGAATTGGATATGCAAACCTCTAGATTCAAATCAATGTGACCATTTACCCTAGGGCACGTTTTGCCAGTAACCTAAAGCCAAAGGCTTGCACTGCCAAAATCAGTGTTGCGGGGGGGACGGAGTGAGCCAGCCGAAGAACCGCCAAGCAGCAGGTGTTGGGGTCATGGTTGGGTCAATATATTTGCCTTCGGTCACAGAGCTGTTCTTGGCCCAACCACCCATATATTTGATTCCGGGGAGGGGCGCGCCGATGCAGCTGGCAACGGACGCCGCGCCTTTTCGTAGGCTGTGCGATGTCCACTTAAAACCGGCGGGCGGGGACGAGTTGACTGTGAGGAGGGCGAGGAAGAGCCAGGCGGAGATGGTGGACGCGGCACCCCAATCTGCGGACGTTCCTGAAGGTGAGAAACTCCAGAAAGCGAGCGGGGGTGGCCAGTTGTAGAATTTAGTGCAGTATGTCGCGCGGTGTTCCGTGTAGTAGTCGAGCAGGTCCGCCAGGACTGGGTTGGCGGCGACATGGATAGCGATAACCTGTTTTTTCGCTGGCGTCGCGGCGCTGGTCGCCCTTAGATTTTCATACGAACAGACAGATTTGCTGCGAAGGTCTGTCGACGATTAGGTCGCCTGTCTGGCAGCGGGCGCCAGTTTCTGCTCGGCAGAAAAAGGTGTAATTGACGCAAACAGCGAGGCAAGCTCTGAAACGTTGCACCTGGGGGAGCGCAGCAGGTGTCCACGGAAGGGTGAGGCGTAGTGTGTCGGCGGCCAGTAGGATGCTGAGAGCGACGGGCGCGGGTAGAGGGAGGCGCGTGGTGGCGGGGATTAGGCGGTGTTGCAGCATTTCGAGGCCACGTCTGGCGTCCGGTAGTAGGTCGCCCACGGCAATAGGGTGGCGCTGGTGGTCTCGAAAGAACTTGTCGACTGCAGAGAAGTAGGGTTGCAGGGAGCTAGCGGCGACCGTGCCGAGCAGGGCTAACCACGCGGTGTAGCGTACCATGGTAGCCGGAGTGGCCTGTAGGGGGGCGATATTTTCATGTGTACAGAAAATAAAAAATTGCCGCAGCGCGTTGTCGTAGCTCGAGTACGTAGAGAGCGCTAGGGAGTTGCCGAGTAGAGCGACCGGTGTGACCCCTAGCTTGTCAGTTCCTAGGAGGTCTTGGAAAGTTTCAGCCAGATCGGCGGACCAGGGCGTTGGTGCTGCTTCGAGGCGTAGGCCGTAGCGGGGCGGTCATGTACGCAGAGGCGGCACGCGTTGTACATGGGCATTTAAATGTTGCGGGCGAAGCGCCCGGCCAATCGGTCCGCGTCGGGTGTAGAGCCACGAAGGGGTTAGAGACGAAAGGCCACGATGCTCCACGCGGGAGGCCCGACCCCCTCGGGCTTGCCGCGCCTGCAGGGAAAGAATAGGTCGCGCGCCGCTGGGAAGTGTAGAGTTTCGGTGGCCAACCGAGCGAACGCGTGGTACCACGGTTTGTTGGGCCAAAAGGGCGTGATGACAGTGGCCGAGGCTTGAGCTTGAGCGAGTTTGGCGGCGAGGGCTGGGAGGGCAGACCAGGGAGGGTTGCAGTAGTTGTTTTCGCGGCGCCATGCGTCGTCGGAGAGGCGTAGGCTGTCGACGTCCTCGCACTGGGGGTCCCGCCAGCGGGCGTTGAAGCGGGGCAGCTGCGCGTTGAGCATAGATGCGAAACGGTCGATTGTGTGAGGCCCCCACCGGCGTTGAAGGTGGGCGAAAACACGGGGGTTGAGCTGCCAGTCCTCGCAATCCAACTCGCGGCTTAGCGTGTCGGCCCATATGTTGGCCGCCGAGCGGATGTAGCGCGGCCGGATGTTGATGTCGTTGCTGTCGAGGAGGTACCATAGGCGTCGGAGTTCGGCCATCATGACGGGCGAGCGTGAGGTGAGCTTGGTGAGGGCGGCGACCACCGCCGTGTTGTCCTCGTGTAGGAGGACTTGCCGGCCTCGGAGCTGTGGTAGGAAAGATTCCACCGCGTGTCGCACCGCTCGAAGTTCTTTCCACGTAATGTGTTGATGGCGGTCGGTAGCGTTCCAAAAGCCGCGGGCTTGATAGTTGGAGTCCTCGTTTAGAACGGCACCCCAACCATAATTGCTCGAGTCGGCGTGGAGGTAGGCGGTCTCGATTGGCTTGTAGATTGACCGGCCGTTGTTTTGAGTGGGGACCGTGCGCCACCACTCGAGGTCTCGGCGTAGTTGGTGGGTGAGGCGGACGCGCCCGCCCCACCCAACCCGTGTGGCTAACACGTTGTGGAGCTCGCGTAAAAAGAAGCGCGCTGGGGCGATTGCAAGGTAGAGGAACTGCGCTTGACCGGGGAAAGCCGCTAGTTGTCGTGTGGGCAGCCATCGGGCGTTGGACGCAGCTCGGCCGAGTAGGGATGAGGCTTGTTGCGCGAGCTGTTGAAGTTTTGCGGGGGGGGCGCGAAACATGCCGTGATGGAGGTCCACCGTTAAGCCCAAATGGTCGCCCACTTGAGTAGGTGTCCAAACGCCTTTCTTGGGGTTGCGTTCGAGGCCGAGGCTGTCGAGCATGGCTTGGACGCGTTGGCGCAGTAGGAGGGCGTCCGCGTAGGAGTCGGCTAGAAATAGGAAGTCGTCCATGTAGGGGAGTAGTCGGGTCCCACGCCATCGCGCGTTTCTGAGGAAGCGCTTGGTAGGGCGGCGACTGTGGGGAAGCGTAGCCGCTGACACTGGAGGCGGGGGGCGACGTAGGTGGTTTGTGAACACTTGTGTGAGCTTGCAAAAGTAGTAAGCCGATCCCGACCAGCCCATGGGAAGGCATGCTAGGCGCCATAGCGTGCCGCGGTAGTTGACCGTGAAGAAGTCCCGGTCGTCCTCCCGGATGCCAAGGGTGTAGTACCCGTCGGCGAGGTCGAGGGAGACGAAGTAGTCGCCCGGACGCGAGAGGTGACGTAGGTGTTGAGCGTCTCGCACGTCATGGTGAAGGTCGAGCAATAACGGTTGAGCTCTCGAAGGTCGATAATCAAACGCCATTGGTTGCATCCGGGTTTTGGAACTAAAAACATCCGGGAAACGTAGCGAGGGTTGTCTGCGCGCTCCCAAGCACCGCAAGCCTCGAAGCGGGGGAGCTCCGAGTTTAGAAACTCGAGTTGGGCCGGTGTCGCGTCTAGCATTGAGATGCCGTGGTTGAAGGGCTTGGGGCGTAGGCCGTGTTTGAACTTGACGCGGACGCCATGGCGGATCCAGTTTAGGACTTGGCCGCTCGCGCCGATGCGCTCCCACTCCCGCCATCTTCGACGCACGTGGTGGCGCATGTAGGAAGACGTCGGGGAGCAGGAATCGGCGCGGCGGGCCACACCGTCATTTCTTGGCCGAGGGTTTAGCCGGGTCGGTCGGCTTGAGCGGCGGAGTAGCGCGGGCTGCCGCTGCTGCAGCGGCTTTGCGTTTGTCGGCGGCGGCCTTGCGGGCTCGCGCATCGGGGCCGGGAGGCCTGTCCGGTGTGACTTTAGCGAAGGCAGCTCCGGCGGCGGCCTTGCTGGTGGCGTGTAGGCTGACTTCCAGCGTGCTGTCGACGAACGCTTGGCGAAGCGCATCCAATGTGCCGGAGACCGCGGTAGGGCGCGGTCGGCAGAAGCGCTCGTGGGCCAGCTCGGCAAAGACGCGGTCCGCATCCGTGCTCGTTTGTCCGCCCTTGGTGAGGCGGAGGAAGCCCAATCTAGTACGGGCGGCCTCCTCCGTCGCTGTGTGGGTGCGATGACCCGCTCGGATGAGGGCAATCGCTGCCGCCTGCTCTGTCGGTAAAGGTGGGCCTTGCGACAACGTGTCCAAAGCCTCGCCAATTGCCGCGTTGGCGCAGCTGTCGAAGAAGGCATAGCACCCGATGTGTAAGTACTAGTCGTACGCCGCTTGGGTGCGTTTGTTGCTTAGAGCGCGGGCGGTGTCGTCCGTGAGAGTCCACAGACGTGGCTCCTCGACGTCTCGAGGGGGACGTTCGAGGCCGGCCGAGATGACTTCGCCGTAGTAGGTGAAGTCGACGAAATCGGCCGCGGAGGGGTCGGGTTCGTCTTCGAGCAGGTCGATAGGTGGCTCAGGGGCCGCCTTACCACCCTCCGTCGCTGTCGCGTCGGGGGGAATGGACTGTTGTTGATCAATAGTAGCATGTGTAGCTGTCGTCTGTTGGAGCTGGGCGAGTAAGGCAGCGTTAGCCGCCAAAAACTGCTCAGTAATCCGTTGTTCCGATGCCAAAACTGCCGTACGAATCTGTTCGGCTGTGCGTTGTTCGAGTGAGGTGGCGTGAGGGTCGGCCGCTGCGGCGGATGTAGACTGCTCAGGCTGCATATTGGGGAACTGCGTAGCTGAACGAGGGGAAGTGTCGCGTGACGCTCGAGTGCGCATGGGACGAAAAGGTAAAACTGACACCCTGCTCGACTACTAGATTCGAGACTGCATTCGCGCGAAGCCTAGATTGGCTGAGCGCGAAAGCAGAGAGTGCCTAGGCTCGTGGCTAGCTACGGCTTATAAGGCACGGGCTAGCTAGAGCTGGCCGTTGGGGAAGTCGTTGGTCGTTGGCTGCGCCTAACTGCTCGGGCAAGGTGGTTGCCCTGCATGTGAGACGCGCCGATATTAACGGTAACAGTAACCGCTAGAGTTACTGTCCCGTACACATGGAATTGGATATGCAAACCTCTAGATTCAAATCAATCTGACCATAAATAAATAAACGGAGATAATAATCGGAACATTTTCGGTCTTAAAAGGGAATTTTCCTCGTATAGCCCGTTGCCTAAAATAGCAATAGAAAGATAATGCTCTTATGATCGAGCGAATATCCATTTTCGGTCTTTAAGCTGTGTTGGGGCTCACTTATGCCAAAGATGTGGATCACTTACAGAATTTGGAAATGGTGGCCCTTGGGCCACCCTACACGTAATGTGAGAGGGAATCGGGTAGGTGGGTTTGCGTGAGCGATAGCTCTCGCAAAAGGCAGAAGGTGGACACACAATCGCTGGTGGTGTGTTATATAGTGTGCGGACATTTTACTGTCCGTGCGCGCGTGGGCGCTTGAACCGTTAGGGAGATGTAGCGTCGGAGGTAACGCTTGTAACATAGGTAACGCCGGTTACTTCGTAATTTAGCCATGTAATTCAAACCTCTATATCACCAATATGACCATTTAAGATGTGTTGGGGCTCACTTATGCCATCTTTCGCCGACTGGCGTGTAACGTTGGTTGGGGGCCCGCCAGGGGTCATCCACCCAAAGAGTTGCCAAGCTCCCGGGCATGGGAGCATTGTTGGGTCGATGTAGTCGAGGACTACGTCCGACTCTCGCGCCCAACCGCCGAAAAACTTGATTTTCTGCATTGGGGTACCGATATTGTACGCAGCAGTAGCTGCACCCTTATGGAGGGAGTGCGAAGTCCACGCGAAACCGTCCGGAGGTTGTTCGTGGACTGCACGAAGTACTCGTTGTAGCCAAGCTGTCAGGGTGTCCGCAGTCCTGTTGTCGTAGGCTCGCGTAGACTAATGGCCCATCGTCTGTCCGGTATCTTCCCGGCGGTCAACCTGGTACGGGCAGCGTCGAAGTACAGTAGTAGTTCCGCGATGTCCGGATGAGATGAGGCCGGTAGTTCACATAGGAGTTTTCGCTCCGTGGAAGTACCTCGTTGACATTTTCTCGTTCCGTGGTATAGGAGGATTCCGCCGGTTGGAGTACACAACAGGTCTCCAAACCGGCACTCAACTCCCGCTCCACCGCGACAAAAGAATGCGGCCAGGAGCACCGTCGCTAGACACGCTCTGAACAACAGAATGAGGTCCGTTTGAGCCTGAGTCCACGTGCCTGACAGCTGTGTGCGGAGGTCCTTGGCCAGGCGTAGCGATGATACAAGAATCCGGGCAAGGAGGTAAATGCGTGTGCGGCTGGGTTGGAGGGAAACTTGTGACGCTGCGAGACCCTGCCGGACCTTGGCGACCAAATCGCCTTGTGCGACTGGTTCTGCGCCGTGGTCTTTGAAAAACCCGTTCACGGCTGAAAGGTAAGGCTGTAGACTAGTAGCCTTGACGGTGCCACGTTCCCCGATCCATGCGATGTAGCGGGCCATGGTAGCGGCTGTTGCGGCTAGCGGCGGTAGGCCTTGCTCCTCGCAGAACTGGAAGTAAGGTTTGATTGCGCTGCTGTACGTGTCGGACGTGCTTTTCGCCCAAGCGGCGGTCAGTAAGTCGAGCGTTTTAGCTCCAAGGCTGTCAGTGCCCAGTAAGCGTTGCATGTAGGGGCGCATCGAGGCGGCCCAGGGGTTGTTGCAGCCTGTCACCTCCACCTTGTAGCGGACCTTTGCTGGTCGGGTAGGGTACGCTTGGACTGCTGGCCTGATGTGTCGTGTGTTGAACATGGTCAGGGTAGCGCTCACAGCGCCCCGGCGGAGGTACAACAGGCCGGGAGGGAATCCGGAAGACAGTGACGGGCCAGTGAGGCTTGCCGACTGTACCGCGTCCGTGCCGCCGCCCGGGACGGAACAAGTGAGCTCGGGCCGGCAAGACCGTCTCGTGGCACGTCAATTCGGTAAGGGCCAAATGCCACGCTTTGCCTTGCCAACGGGGGGCGACCACCGTGGCTGCTGCGCCGCTCTGCTGTAGTTTCTGGGCGAGGTCGGGTAGCAGGGGCCATGGCGGGTTGCACCAGTTGTTTTCTTCTTTCCAAGCCGCATCGGCGAGGTGAAGGGCGTCCACGGCTTCGCACGACGGGTCTAGCCAGTTCGCGCTGTAGCGGGGCAGTAGCGTGTTGAGAGCCGACGCAAACCGGTCGATTGTGTGCGGGCCGAATTGTGTGTCCATTTCGTGGAACACAGAGGGGTCGAGCTGCCAGACGTTGCTGTCGAGGTGGCGGCTGAGCTTGTCTGCCCACGTGTTTGCCGCATAACGGATGTATCTAGGCTTAATGTGAATGTTGTTGGTGTCCAACAGGTACCACAAACGGCGTAATTCGTTCATCATCTCCGGGGAGCGGGCCGTCATGCCGGTCAGGACGTGGTAGACCGCCTGGTTGTCTTCGTGGAGGAGGACGTTGCGGCCAGCCAGGTGTGGCAAGAAGCTGAGGACGGCCAGACGGACGGCCTTCAGTTCCTTCCAGGTAATGTGATGTTTTTCGTCATAAATTCCCCAGAATCCGCGCGCTTCGAGTCTACCGCTTAGTACTGTTTTTTACCAATATGACCATTAAAAAGGGGGCAAGGCTGGCCACTAGAGGAATAGCGGAATAGCGATAGCGGTACGTATCAACTATACAGTACCGAAACGTAATGACACGTCGGAATTATTAGCAATGAATAAATCGCGAAGCGATACGAGCTATAGGTCCAAGCAAATAATAGGAGGTTTACCCGAAGGCACGTTTTGCCAAAGATGTCAGCTTGCTTACAATTTGGCCAAAAGACCACCACATGCTTGGCCTTGGGGAAGATTAGCGCTAATTATGGGATGGGTGGGTGGGTTGCGCGAGCCAGATGGGCGAGCGCAAAGCAGAGAGTGCCAGTGCTCGGGGGTTGCACCGGCTTAAGGGGCTGCCGCTAGCTAGTGCCGCTGGGGGCAGGGCATGGGGCGTTGCGCTAGGCGTTTCCTCAGTCCTCGAGGGTCACCTCGAGGACTGGGTGAGACGCGCCGCTTTTACAGTAACGCTTTACCGTTCAGGTTTGCGTTCTGTCACATATGTAAGTAAGTTTTGCAAACCTCTAGATTTAAAAAAATCTAACTATTTACCCGAGGGCACGTTTTGCCAGTATCGAAAAAAAACCGGAGGTTTTGCGCAGCCTAGTCATGATGAAGCGGTGGGGCAGGGACGAGCCAGCGAAAGTAATTCCACGCCGCTGGAGAATGTGGAGTTAGGGTCATGGTGGGGTCGATGTATTTCCCTTCTGTGACAGAGTTGTTTTTGGCCCAACCTCCCATGTATTTGACGACGTGGAGTGGGGTCCCGATGCAACTAGCGGCGGAGGCGGCACCTTTACGTAGGCTGTGCGATGTCCATTTGAAGCCACTTGGAGGTGTGGCGCCGACGGTGTCGCATGCGTCGAGGAGCCATGCGGAGAGTGTCGCAGCCGCTTGCCAATCGCCGGAGTTTTCGTAAGGTACGAAGCTCCATAGTGCGGCGGGGGGGGGGGCTGTAGAAGAATATCTTGCAATAGGCGGTCCGCTGTGTGCAATAATATTCTAGTAGGTCTCCCATAATTGGATTGGCAGTAGTCGGCGCCCGCCGGCGGCGCAGCGGCGGCGGCCCCGGAGGGGGGTGCGCTCGCATGCCCGTCGGCACCTACCTCTACCTCCACGCGGTGGGCGCTGGTAACCCCATAGCCGTGCCATGCCTGGCACGGTAGGGGGCCGAACGAGGTACCGGCAGCTGCGATCCGCGGGATCAGCAGCTGTCGGGAAGCCCTGTACGGAGGGTTTTGGAAAACATAATATCCGTACACCGACACAGGGATCTCCCGCTCGGCCTGTCCGATATGTCTTTCTCGCGACTAAATACTCGCAGATACTCTCCCGACGATGGGGCGGGGGCGGCGTCTGCGAAATATTTTTTGGCGAAAAGGGGTACGGACGGATCAGCGGAGGGACGAGGGTGTTGGAGCTGGCGGCGGACAGCTGGGAAGCAGCGCTTGGGACAGCGCTCGCTAGCAGTCGCCAGCCCTGCGAGAGTCTTAAGTCTCCCCTGGGGGCGAGGCCCGATGCTACGCAGGACGGAGGCTGGTCGCAGCCGGAGGAGCGGCACGGTCTGGCGGCGGCGGTCCTTAGGATCGCCCGCCGCCGGAAAAGCCCGGTACGGGGGGTTTTTGGAAAAATTCCCGTACCCACCATCTTTTGAGGACCGGCGACTCGATCCCTATGTTCTTCCAACCCCTTCCCTAGTCGGTACCCGGTTATCGATAGGCTGCCTCAGGCAGTGTGCCTAGGGTTATCGTAACGGCACACTGCTCGTAAAGGCGACCCCCTAACAACGTAAACCACCGGGGGAGGGTACGGACGGCCACAGCGCGATCAGATAGGTGTTGGAAACAGAGGGGAAAAGGACAGGGGACAGGAGAAAATCTGGCTCGGGGGCAGGAGAGCCAGCCGGACACCGTCTGCAGCCTAGTTATTCTCTCTTCTCAGCCCCCGAAGGAGGAGAGAAGACTCGGCTAGGTGGAGAGCTGCGTCGAGAGGAGCGGCTAATACCTCGGGCGGGGTGGAGCACGGATCGGAGCGGGACCGACGACGACCTATGCGAGGGGGGTTTTTCACCTGCCTTTCCCCCCAAGCTCCGGCACGACCGGAGTCGCACGGGAGCCGAGGTCAGGCAGGTTCGCCTCGACCATCTCCAGCTGGACAGCCTTGCTGATCAGCGACCCCGCAGCGGCTGGAGCAGGCCGCGTAACGTGGAGACTAGCGACATTTTATTTTTCATACTGTATCCAAAAAAATACGTATAGATCAGAAAATTATAAATACCTGGATACGGGTATGTTTTAGACGGTATCGTTACTGCCATTGGAGAGGTTGGGATTAGTGGTTCACGGTCTATCCCCACGCTTAGAAGTCCAACTACAGGTTGAGCATAGCAAAAGGGGGGGCCCAGAGACTCCAGCCGGTTTTTACTGGTATTGGAGTAATTAATTTCAATTTCAATTTCAATTGGCAGTAGTCGGGATAGCGAGGATAGGCTTGTCGGCTGCGCTGCGCCTCTGATCGCCCTTAGCCTTGCGGATGAAAAGCCAAATTTTCTGGGATGGGCGGTCGACGACGAGGTCTTGTGTTAAACACCTTACACCTGATTTGGCTCTGCAGAAAAACGCATAGTTTGTGCAAATTGCCAGTAGCGCTCGAAATTGCGCGATGAGGTGCCGTGACGTAGGTGTCCACCGGAGGTGTTTACGGAGGTTGGCGGCGGCTGTGAGTAGCGAGAGTGCTAGAGGGGCTGGTAACGGGAGGCGCGAGCCCGCTGCCTGTAGACGTTGTTGCTGCATCTCGAGTCCGCGTCGAGCGTCGGCCAAGAGTTCCCCGACCGCGATCGGCTGCTGCTGGTGGTCGCGGAAAAACTTGTTGATGGCTGAGTAGTACTGCTGTAGCGATGCCGCGGCGACGGTACCTTGTAGTCCCAACCATGCCGTGTAACGAACGACCGATTGTGTAGTAGCTTGTAGCGGATGGATGTGTTCCTCGTGGCAGAAAGCGGCAAATTGACGCATGCCGCTGTCGTAGTTGGAGTATGTTGTCGGGGCTAGGGAGCTGCTCAACAGGTGTAGCGCAGTGGTACCGATATGGTCGGTGCCCAACAGGTTGCGAAGTCGATAAGTCATGGTAGCCGTCCACGGTGCGTGTGCGTCTGGTGCTCGTAATGTGTAGCGGACAGGCCGCGAGAACTTGTGCGACTGAGTGGAATTAGCGCTTAGTTCCGTGAGGCTTGAGCTCGCCGTCCGTAGTGTGCGTCCTATTGCGCCCCTACGGGTGTGTAGCCAGGCCGGCGTGGCAGTCGAAAGGCCACGATGCTCCATCCTCATCGTCCGACACCCTCGCGCGAGCCTCGCCGACCGGGGAAGAACATGTCGCGCGAGGGGGGGGTAGTGGATGGTCTCGGTGGCCAAGCTGTGGAAGTCCTGGAACCACGGCTTGTGGGGCCAGTACGGTGCGATGACGGTAGCAGCGGCCCCTGATTGGCGTAGTTTCGCACATAGGGCGGGCAGAGCTGACCACGGTGGGTTGCAGTAGTTTGTCTCGCATTGCCACGCGGCGTCCGGGAGGTGTAGACAGTCTACGTCCTCGCATTTTGGGTCGCGCCATCGGGCGTTGAAACGCGGGAGCTGCGCGTTTTCCATCGACGCAAACCGGTCGATCGAGTGTGGTCCCCACGCTGTTTGTAGGTAGGTGAATATCCGAGGGTTCAACTGCCCGTCGTCGCGGTCGAGCTCTCGGCTTAGGCTGTCGGCCCATATGTTCGCTGCCGAGCGGATGTAGCGGGGTCGGATGCTGATGTCGTTGACGTCGAGGAGGTGCCAGAGTCGGCGTAGTTCGGTCATCATGACCGGAGAGCGTGTAGTCAATTTGGAGAGCGTAGCCACGACGGCGGTGTTGTCCTCGTGGAGTAAGACGTGTCAACCTCGGAGTTGCGGTAAAGAGGACTCGATCGCGAGACGAACGGCGCGGAGCTCCTTCCAGGTGATGTGTTGCCGGCGGTCGTCGTCGTACCAGAACCCGCGGGCTTGGTAGGCAGGGTTGTCGTTCAGGACGGCGCCCCACCCGTAACCACTTGAGTCGGCGTGGAGGTACGCGGTCTCGACTGGTTTGTAGATAGAGCGGCCGTTGTGTTGGTCGGGCACCGTGCGCCACCTCTCGAGGTCGCGGCGTAACAGGTGTGTCATCCGGACACGTCCGCCCCATCCCTTTCGCGTTGCCAGCACGCAGTGTAGTTCGCGTAGAAAGAAACGGGCTGGTGCGATGGCGAGGTAGAGGAATTGCGCCTTGCCAGCGAAAGCCGCGAGTTATCTGGCGGGCAGCCACCGAGCGGTGGTAGCCGCGCGGCCGAGTAACGCTGAAGCTTGTTTTGCGAGGGCCTGTAGCTTGTCGGTCGGGGCTCGAAATTCGCCTTTCAGGAGGTCGACTGTCATGCCTAGGTGGGTGCCCACATGGGTGGGCTGCCACGAGCCTTTGTCGGGGTTGCGTTGGAGGCCGAGCCGGTGGAGGAGGGTCTCGATGCGGTCGCGTAGCAGTAGAGCTGCGTCGTACGAGCTGGCCATGAATAGGAAGTCGTCCATGTAAGGCAGCAGTCGTACTCCGCGCCATCGGACGTTGCGAAGTCGTGACGGCTTGTATGGCGTCGCGGAATTGGCGGTCATCGGGGTAGGCGCCCGTCGAAGGTAGTTTGTGAACACTTGGGTCAGTTTGCAAAAATAGTAGGCCGACCCCGACCTGCCCATCGGGAGGCATGCGAGGCGCCACAGCTCGCCGCGGTAGTTGACCGTGGAGAAATCTCGGTCCGCTTCTCTGATGCCCAGCGTGTAGTAGCCGTCCGCGAGGTCGAGGGAGACGAAGTAGTCGCCCGGGCGGGACATGTGGCGTAAGTGCTTGAGGGTCTCGCACGACATCTTGACTTCCGCGCAATAGCTGTTGAGCTCGCGGAGGTCGATGATAAGGCGCCATTTGTTCACACCGGGTTTGGGGACGAGGAACATGCGGGAGACGTAGCGGGTGTTGGAGGCGCGCTCCCAGGCTCCGTAGGCTTCGAAACATGGGAGTTGTATAGCCAGGAAGTCGAGTTGAGGCTGGGTGGCGTCCTTCATGGAGACTCCGCGGTTGAAAGGTCGGGGACGTAGGCCGTTTTTGAACTTGACCCGCACGCCATGGCGGATCCAGTTCACGACTTGACCGCTCGCGCCGATATGCTCCCACTCCCGCCACTTTAGCCGCACGCGGTGACGCATGTAGCTGGATGACGGGGAGCAGGAATCGGCGCGGCGGGCCACACCATCATTTCTTCGTGGTGGGTTTCGCCCCGTCGACAGGTTTAGTGCCGGCTGCCGCTGACACTGCTGCTGTGGCCTTGCGCTTGTCGGCGGCTGCTTTCTTGGCCTTAGCGTCTTGTCCGGGTGGCATGTCCGGCGTGACTCTTGCGAATTCCGCTCCAGTAGCTGCCGTGCTGGCGGCATGTAGGCTGACTTCGAGCGTCCGATCGACGAACGCTTGGCGTAGCTCGTCCAGTGCGCTCGAGACCGCGGTAGGGCGTGGGCGGCAGAAACGCTCGTGGGCGAGTTCGGCGAACACTCGGTCCGAATCCGAGCTCGTTTGTCCGCCCTTGGTGAGGTGGAGGAAGCCTAGTCGAGTACGGGCGGCCTCCTCCGTCGCTGTGTGGGTGCGATGACCCGCTCGGATGAGGGCAACGGCCACCGCATGCTCCGCTGGTAGAGGAGGTCCGGTTGACAGCGTGTCCAAAGCCTCGCTGATTGCCGCGTTGGCGCAGCTGTCGAAGAAGGCATAGCACCCGATGTGGAGGTACTCGTCGTACCCCGCTTGAGATTTTCTGTCGTTGAGGAAGCGGGCCGTGTCGTCCGTTAGCGTCCAAAGGCGAGGTTCGTCGATGTCGCGAGGTGGTTGCTCCAAACCGGCAGGAATGATTTTACCGTAGGCGGCAAAATCGACGAACTCGGGCTCGTGGAGCTCGGGGTCGTCGTTCAGCAGGTCGATAGGCTGCTCAGGGGCTGCCTTACCACCCTCAGTCGCAATGGTCGCGTAAGGGGGAATGGACTCCTCTTGATTCGGAAGCACGGATGGGCCGGTCAATCGTTCGAGCAGGGCTAGTAAGGCGGGGTTAGACGCCTGACTCTGCTCAGCCAATCGGAGTTCGAGGGCCGAAACCGCGCTTTGAATCTGTTCGGAAGTAAGTTGTTCGATTACAGAGGGGAGAGGGTCGACTCCGGGGGCGGAGGACGACAGCTCAGGTTGCATGTTGTTAGACGGCGACGTAGAACGTGGGGAAGTGTCTCGTGACGCTTGAGTGCGCATGAGACGATGTAAACTGACACCCTGCTCGACTACGAGAGTCGAGACTGCAGTTGCGCGAGCCAGATGGGCGAGCGCAAAGCAGAGAGTGCCAGTGCTCGGGGGTTGCACCGGCTTAAGGGGTTGCCGCTAGCTAGTGCTGTTGGGGGCAGGGCATGGGGCGTTGCGCTAGGCGTCTCCTCAGTCCTCGAGGGTTACCTCGAGGACTGGGTGAGACGCGCCGCTTTTACAGTAACGCTTTACCGTTCAGGTTTGCGTTCTGTCACATATGTAAGTAAGTTTTACAAACTTCTAGATTTAAAACAATCTGACTATATATTTGACTATACTCTATGCTTTGCGCTCGCCCATCTGGCTCGCGCAATTGCAGTCTCGACTCTCGTAGTCGAGCAGGGTGTCAGTTTTACATCGCCTCATGCGCACTCGAGCGTCACGAGACACTTCCCCCCGTTCTCAGTCGCCGTCTAACATCATGCAGCCTGAGCCGTCGTCCTCCGCCCCCGGAGTCGACCCTCTCCCCTCTGTAATCGAACAACTTACTTCCGAACATATTCAAAGCGCGGTTTCGGCCCTCGAACTCCGATTGGCTGAGCAGAGTCAGGCGTCTAACCCCGCCTTACTAGCCCTGCTCGAACGATTGACCGGCCCATCCGTGCTTCCGAATCAAGAGGAGTCCATTCCCCCTTACGCGACCATTGCGACTGAGGGTGGTAAGGCAGCCCCTGAGCAGCCTATCGACCTGCTGAACGACGACCCCGAGCTCCACGAGCCCGAGTTCGTCGATTTTGCCGCCTACGGTAAAATCATTCCTGCCGGTTTGGAGCAACCACCTCGCGACATCGACGAACCTCGCCTTTGGACGCTAACGGACGACACGGCCCGCTTCCTCAACGACAGAAAATCTCAAGCGGGGTACGACGAGTACCTCCACATCGGGTGCTATGCCTTCTTCGAAAGCTGCGCCAACGCGGCAATCAGCGAGGCTTTGGACACGCTGTCAACTGGACCTCCTCTACCAGCGGAGCAGGCGGCGGCCGTTGCCCTCATCCGAGCGGGTCATCGCACCCACACAGCGACGGAGGAGGCCGCCCGTACTCGACTAGGCTTCCTCCGCCTCACCAAGGGCGGACAAACGAGCTCGGATTCGGACCGAGTGTTCGCCGAGCTCGCGCACGAACGTTTCTGCCGCCCACGCCCTACCGCGGTCTCGAGCGCACTGGACGAGCTACGCCAAGCGTTCGTCGATCGGACCCTCGAAGTCAGCCTACATGCCGCCAGCAAAGCCGCTGCTAGAGCGGCGTTCGCGAGAGTCACGCCCGACAAGCCACCCGGACAAGACGCCAAGGCCAAGAAGGCAGCCGCCGACAAGCGCAAGGCCGCAGCAGCAGCAGCAGCGGCAGCGGCGGCCGGAACTAAGACTACAGACGGAGCAAAACCCACCACGAAGAAATGATGGTGTGACCCGCCGCGCCGATTCCTGCTCCCCGACATCCAACCACATGCGTCACCGCGTGCGGCTAAGATGGCGGGAGTGGGAGCATATCGGCGCGAGCGGTCAAGTCGTGAACTGGATCCGCCATGGCGTGCGGGTCAAGTTCAAAAACGGCCTACGTCCCCGACCTTTCAACCACGGTGTCTCCATGAAGGACGCTACTCAATCTCAACTCGACTTCCTAGCTACGGAGCTTCCACGCTTCGAAGCCTGCGGAGCTTGGGAGCGCGCCAGCAACCCTCGCTACGTCTCACGCGTGTTCCTCGTCCCCAAACCCGGAGTCAACAAATGGCGCCTTATCATCGACCTCCGCGAGCTCAACAGCTATTGCGCGGAGTTCAAGATGTCGTGCGCCCTCAAACACTTACGCCACATGTCCCGCCCGGGCAACTACTTCGTCTCCCTCGACCTCGCGGACGGCTACTACACGCTCGGCATCCGAGAAGAGGACCGTGACTTTTTCACGGTCAACTACCGCGGCGAGCTGTGGCGCCTCGCATGCCTCCCGATGGGCTGGTCGGGGTCGGCCTACTATTTTTGCAAACTGACCCAAGTGTTCACAAACTACTTGCGACGGGCGCCTATCCCGATGACCGTCAACTCCGCGACGCCATACAAGCCGTCGCGACGTTTCCTTCTCAACGTCCGATGGCGCGGAGTACGACTGCTACCTTACATGGACGACTTCATGTTCATGGCCAGCTCGTACGACGCAGCTCTACTGCTACGCGACCGCATCGAGACCCTCCTCCACCGGCTAGGCCTCCAGCACAACCCCGACAAAGGCTTGTGGCAGCCCACCCAAGTGGGCACCCACCTAGGCATGACAGTCGACCTCCTGAAAGGCGAATTTCGAGCCCCGACCGACAAGCTACAAGCCCTCGCAAAACAAGCTTCAGCGTTACTCGGCCGCGCAGCTACCTCCGCTCGGTGGCTACCCGCCAAACAACTCGCGGCGTTTGCTGGCAAGGCACAGTTCCTCTACCTCGCCATCGCACCAGCCCGCTTCTTTCTACGCGAACTACACTGCGTGCTGGCTACGCGAAAGGGATGGGGCGGACGTGTCCGGCTGACACACCACCGCCGCGACCTCGAGTGGTGGCGCACGGTGCCCGACCAACACAACGGCCGCTCCATCTACAAACCAATCGAGACCGCGTACCTACACACCGACTCAAGTGGTTACGGGTGGGGAGCCGTCCTGAACGACAACCCCGCCTACCAAGCCCGCGGGTTTTGGTACGACGATGACCGCCAACAACACATCATCTGGAAGGAACTCCGCGCCGTTCGCCTCGCGATCGAGTCCTTTCTACCACAACTCCGAGGTCGACATGTTTTACTTCACGAGGACAACACAGCCGTCGTGGCTACGCTCTCCAAACTCACTACACGCTCTCCGGTCATGATGACCGAATTACGCCGACTCTGGCACCTCCTCGACGTCAACGACATCAGCATCCGACCCCGCTACATCCGCTCGGCAGCGAACATATGGGCCGACAGCCTAAGCCGGGAGCTCGACCGCGACGACTGGCAGCTGAACCCCAGGATATTCGCCTACCTAAAGACAGCGTGGGGTCCACACTCGATCGACCGGTTTGCGTCGATGGAAAACGCGCAGCTCCCGCGTTTCAACGCCCGATGGCGCGACCCACAATGCGAAGACGTAGACTGTCTACACCTACCGGACGCCGCGTGGCAATGCGAGACAAACTACTGCAACCCGCCGTGGTCAGCTCTCCCCGCCCTCTGTGCGAAACTACGCCAATCAGGGGCCGCTGCTACCGTCATCGCACCGTACTGGCCCCACAAGCCGTGGTTCCAGAACTTCCACGACTTGGCCACAGAGACCATTCACTACCCCCCCTCGCGCGACCTATTCTTCCCCGGTCGGCTAGGCTCACGCGAGGGGTTCGGACGGCCAGGATGGAGCATCGTGGCCTTTCGACTGCCACGCCGGCCTGGCTACACACCCGCAGAGGCGCAATAGGACGCACACTACGAACGGCCAGCGCAAGCCTCACGGAGCTACGCGCTATGGCCACTCGTTCGCACATGCCCTCGCGGCCTGTCCGCTACACCTTACGAGAACCGGACGCACACGCACCGTGGACGGCTACCATGACCAACCGACTTCGCAACATGTTGGGTACCGACCACATCGGGACCACCGCACTACACCTGCTGAGCAGCTCCTTGGCCCCGACTACGTACGCCAACTACGACAGCGGCATGCGTCAATTTGCCGCTTTCTGCCACGAGGAACACATCCATCCGCTACATGCTACTACACAGTCGGTCGTTCGCTACACAGCATGGTTGGGACTGCAAGGTACCGTCGCCGCTGCATTGCTACAGCAGTACTACTCGGCCATCAACAAGTTTTTCCGCGACCATCAGCAGCAGCCGATCGCGGTCGGGGAACTTTTGGCCGACGCTCGACGCGGACTCGAGATGCAACAACAGCGTCTACAGGCAGCGGACTCGCGCCTCCCGTTACCAGCCCCTCTAGCACTCTCGCTACTCACAGCCGCCGCCGACCTCCGTAAACACCTCCTGTGGACACCTACTTCCCGGCACCTCATCGCGCAATTTCGCGCGCTACTGGCAATCCGCACAAACTATGCGTTTTTCTGCAGAGCCGAATAAGGTGTAAGGTGTTTAACACAAGACCTCGTCGTCGACCGCCCATCCCAAAAAATTTGGCTTTTCATCCGCAAGGCTAAGGGCGATCAGAGGCGCAGCGCAG
Source organism: Tetraselmis chui (assembly GCA_026401115.1). Classification (NCBI taxonomy): domain Eukaryota; kingdom Viridiplantae; phylum Chlorophyta; class Chlorodendrophyceae; order Chlorodendrales; family Chlorodendraceae; genus Tetraselmis; species Tetraselmis chui. Next base: position 44,829 of record JAPMLY010000270.1, on the reverse strand, counting down.
CCGACGAGCCTATCCTCGCTATCCCGACGACTGCCAATCCGGTGCTATCCGAACTACTAGAATATTAGTGCACGCAGCGGACCGCCTACTGCAAGAAATTCTACAACAGCCCCCCCCCCCCGCCGCACTATGGAGCTTCGTACCTTACGAAAACTCCGGCGACTGGCAAGCAGCTGCAACACTCTCCGCCTGGCTCCTCGACGCATGCAACGCCGTCGGCGCCACACCTCCAAGTGGATTTAAATGGACATCGCACAGCCTACGCAAAGGTGCCGCCTCCGCCGCTAGTTGCATCGGGACCCCACTCCACGTCGTCAAATACATGGGTGGTTGGGCCAAGAACAGTTTTGTCACAGAAGGGAAATACATCGACCCTACCATGACCCCATCTCCGGCGGCCTGGCAGTACTTCGGCTGGCTCGTCCCCGCCAACCCGCTTCATCATGACTAGGCTGCGCAAACCTCCGGTTTATTACATACTGGCAAAACGTGCCCTCGGGTAAATAGTCAGATTGGTTTGAAATCTAGAGGTTTGCAAAACTTACTTACATATGTGACAGAACGCAAACCTGAACGGTAAAGCGTTCCTGTAAAAGCGGCGCGTCTCACCCAGTCCTCGAGGTAACCCTCGAGGACTGAGGAAACGCCTAGCGCAACGCCCCATGCCATGCCCCCAACAGCACTAGCTAGCGGCAGCCCCTTAAGCCGGTGCAACCCCCGAGCACTGGCACTCTCTGCTTTGCGCTCGCCCATCTGGCTCGCGCAACCCACCTACCCAACCCATAATTAGCGCTAATCTTCCCCTAGGCCAGGCCGGTGGTGGTCTTTTGGCCAAATTGTAAGCAAACTGACATGTTTGGCAAAACGTGCCTTCGGGTAAACGCGAATATACCTCCTATTCGGAATAGGAGGTATAGCTTTTTTTTTTCAAATATAATATATACGACATACAGGCGAAGAGAAATTACGAAATACAACCGGACCGCTATGTGTTTGAGCGACCGCTCTATAGGTTTGGGCTGGATCACTGACTACAAGTACCCGTATAGCAACGAGGGATGCCCGCAACGGGACAACGCAAAATCAGTGGCGTGCCATAGTCTAGAAGAAGGACTATCGCTAGTACCCCACATGTTCACCACGTAGTCGCTATCGCTATCCTGGAATCCTGCGCGGCTTGTGTTGGAGTGAGCGGCGGACGCATTCGCCCGGCGCGCGATCTATCCGGACATGCGCGATCTATCTCTTGTTGACTTGCCCGCTCGGTCAAACAAGAGGTAGATCGACGCCGAATTTATCGAAAGTCTAGAAGCGTACCTTGAGATACCTTATGAAACAAGTTGCACCATCGGTGTGGCAGCAAGATTCTTGTCTACTCAACTTTTTCGAAAGTGACTTGCGGGGTAGCTCCTCCGCGTAGTTGGTAGTAGCGATCGTCGCTAGACGGTCCACAGAAGTACTTAACTGAAGTTGGTCCCTATTCGCTATTCGTTTAGTAAGGCGTAATAGCACCCATAGCCGCAATAGCATCCTAGGCCGACTCGTGCTGGCTGGACTGGCTCGAAATCGAGAAACGTACTATGACGTACTGTACCGTACAGCAACATGGTCACGTGTGCGCTATTTGGCTATTCCACTAGTGGCCGGCCTAATACAATTATGAATATAATTGACGCTGTTTTTAATTATGCATATTATTAATTGATGTGGGGTTCATGGTTAATAGTAAACCAAAACCCTAATCGATATGACAGTACATGAGTACAGTACATGACGGGGGTCAATCACAGGATTGCTTGTAAATCGACTACATCCTATACCTCTTGGGATGTGTATCGATTCTGCTGCTGACCGCAACACAAGCAATTAGAGTTCAAATGAAGAAATTCTGATGACTTGATTTGCTCTTCGGCAGCAAGACAGACGACCGACATTTATTTACAATGTTATACAAGTAATACACGCTTCCGCAAGATTCCGGATATTATTTCGCTCCTTCGCATTTGAAAAATATATTCATGCGAGTCGATTCTATTGCCGAAAAGTCTGAAATCTTAGGTAATGCTTTGGCACCCAAGAAAGTTATCGACGACAAATACGGGGGGGTTGGGGGAATTCGATCAATACCAGGCTTGTGCACGTGGGGTTATCGCGCCCACACATGTGTGACACGCTCTTTCACTTTGCCGCCGTGCAGGTCAACAAAGAAGAGTCACGGGTTCAAAGCGCCGCAATATGAAGGCTTATGCGACAGTCTCGCAAACATTGTGCATAAGTGACGGAGGGGGGCGGTGTTGGGCAGGCCGTTGTGGGGGAAACGCACGAAATCGTATATTATGTAGAATTCCCACCGACATACGCACATCCCAAGGGCAACCTCTTTTCTGCCACAATGTTCAATAAACGGTCATAAAACATACTCAAATGAGCTCCACGCTTTTTTCCTGAGGTACCGTTGGACGCGCCTTTACAATGCGTCTCGAACCTATTTTCTTCCGTGTTTCAACACCCGCAACTTCATTGTCGGTGAATTGTTATATTTTCCGCGATATTCCGACAAACATGAGCCGCACTGCCAAACAACACCCGTCGAATTTGGCTCACCTCGTGAGGCGATATGTGCGGGGTTTGTCGATATGTGTTTACCATTGCTTCATTCTAATTGATTTACAAGCCTAATCCCGACGTGTGCCACGCGTGGGGCGGTTGTGGTTGGCACAAACACATACCCAAGCATTTCAAAAAGTACCTACCGTCAGCGTGATGCATCCGAAACGGCCAAGTTAGACCTCGCCCCTCGCCAAAGCCAACCACCCTCACCCATTCATAGCGTGCACTAATTGAAATTGAAATTGAAATTGAAATTGTTTACAACATGTACCGTATGCGCCGGTTTACACCAAATACCGTATGCGCCGGTTGCTGTCTCCGCCCCCCCCCCACCTATGCCGTACATGAAACTTACAAGGCAGGGCTAGACCGTCAACCACCTAAATCCAACCTCTCCAAGGGTGTTTCGGAGGTTTTACTCCCCCACGGGGAGTGCTCGGTGTAGGGTGAAGATGGAGTGCAATCAGGGGCGTGGGAAAGTGCAGTGTGTGGAGGCGCGGCGAGAGGTCGTGCGTGATTTGATGCGGTATACAAGTAGGAGATGGTCTAACCATTGGACAGTGTGCGTGTGAAGTTGTGCAAGTATGCGAGATGTGTCAAGACGGGTTTTGGAGATGAGTTTGTCAGGAAGGTCGGTGCGGAGGGTGAGGAGAGAGGTGAGACTTGCGATGGTGGACGTGTGCGGTGTACCCGTGCGGCTCATGACGACGGGGAGGATGTCGACCACGGTACCCGGCCAGTGGTTGCGGACGGCATTTGCGAGGGGTGTGTATTTGGCTCTAATCAGGCGGGTTGTTTGGGAGAGGTTGTGGTAAGTGCAGAGCGTGCGCTATTCATTTATCCAAACATGCATCATGTGGGTTGTATTATCTTGTTTTCCAAATACATCACCCGTGCATGCGGCGTGAACTTCCGTGTTCCACCCATCCACACACCAGGAAACCAAGCCTCGCGCATTGACAAGGTATCCACGCCTCTAAACCCCCTCCAACAAGTCCCAAGAAAATATTCAAGTAGCTCAGTGAGCAATATTATTGTGGAGCTTCGTAAGAGTACTTGCGCTTTTGCGTAACGCCCGAGCGTGGCGCTCAGAACGTCGTGTGTAGTCTAGATAATTTCATGGGAATTCATGTACAAGGAAAATGGGAGGGGAAACAAAAGGGCAAGAGTGACACGAGGATCACGGAATCCAAAGCACGGCAAAAGGAACCCCTACATTGTGCGCAAACCCAGCAGACTAAACTAAGGAAACTCCTAGGCAACGCCGAGAATGCAACACGCGGAGGCGACAAGCGGCGCCTCACGCGCCGCTCGAGGAAACACGGGGACGCTTACTCATGTATGTCCATACATAATGACGTCTAACTGCGGCTTTACCGAATTAACCACACCGAATGACTTTGCGGCTTTACTATACTTGGGTGGTACCCGAGCGTCACCGTTCTTGACGCGGTCAAAGGGGCGCGTGTTATTGACTACTTGACGCTTAAAATAATGCAGGTCCGGACTTTGAGGAGTGTACAACATGCAGGTATGATTACCATGCACATCTCCTTCGGGCGTAAATTACTGTCATGAAAACATTAGAAAGTGCACTAGTGCGTGACATTAATGCGTGCATTTTTACAATAAAAATAGTGAAAACCACCAGGCAAAAAGTAACAAGGAGGAAGAAACTTCACATACCTAACCCCGAGGAACAGGAATGCAAGCCACTACATAAGCCATGCCCTCCACTAGTGCGTGACACCAAGAGTGGATTATATATGCATGTTTATCTCGCCCTTGGGAAACTTGCGATAAGCCGTTGCCATTGCGACGAGTGATGATACACATATTTTTCATCATGTACCAACCGTTCATTTGTTGTTGTCTACGTGACCTCCCATCCATGCCATATGCAGATTTTACTATGTAGGTCTAGGCGGGGGTCTCCTAATACATGCCATCCTCGCCGGAGGTGTTTGTGGTGTAGTTATAACCGAGGAGATGTTTTTTGGAGCTAAACATAAAAATTGACATTTACTACAACATAAACAAAGAAATGAACAAATAGCATCCTCACGGCATGTCGCGAATCTGTCCTAAATGCCGTGAACTGTAAATCATTGGCAAGAAGGCCACTACTAAGCGACATCCATTCTTTTCCGACTCGTCGGTTAAGCGTGTGGCCTATTGTACCGAACGCCCCATGTTCGATACCCGTGATGGGCAAGAATTCAGTACACATGCGAACCACGGTCGAAGATAAAGCTCCACCTTCCACACTTGTTTCGGGCCAGGGCTGCGGTCCGGGGAGAGTCCGGGGGGGGGGGGGGGGGGGGGGGGGGATGGTAATGTCATGAACTAGAACTTTCTAGCAAGAAGCCCACTACAAAGCGGCATAAATTCATTTCCAATGCGTCGGTTAAGCGTGTGGCCTAGTGTGCCTACCGTCCCGGGTCGATACCCGTGAGGGGCAAAAATTCGATACATAGGTGAACCACGATCTAAGATGAGACCCAACCGTCCACATAAATATCTAGCAAAAAAAAACATAAATAGCAAGGAAGGCATTCACACCGGCCATAAACCAACATTAGACCACGAGGTTACATCCAGGGATCAACTGAATTGTGCCATGTTCTTGTAATGACATCTTGGAACTTCGGTGCTAATGGGTTTGGTATATCGAAACGACGATATTGATGGGGCGATGTTGAGAATGGCGATATCGATGGCACTTGTAGCTGATAATATTGTCGCCGCCGGGATGATAATTTGAGAGAGGTCATATTGGCCTGTCGTGCGGCGTACATGCCCATGTCTATAGGCACGCATGGTGTTGCAATTATAGAAGTTGCGATGAATACGTAATTCAAACAAGCGCGCAGCGACGAATGAAACCACACACACGCACACACACACACACACACACACACACACACACACACACACACACACACACACACAAAACACACACACACACACACACACACACACATGTACACACACAAAACACACACACACGCGCGCGCGCGCGCGCGGCAATATGCAGCACGGACTCTTTTTTATTTTTTCATTTTTTAGGGTTTAAGCACCCACCGGTCACAGCCATATCGTCCATTCGGATTTCAAGCAACGTTACGATTTCGTGCGCTCCGACATGACGCTCGGGGACAAATCATCGTGCATGCGCGGGCGAATACGCCAATTGCCGGTGCGACAGATTCATGTTGAGATTTTCACATACATCTGTATGTATGTCCATCCTCCAAATATATCGATGCGCCTGTGAGAGGTTACATGAGGTGGGCTTTCTAAGGTTCGGTGCTACCTAATCGAAAGTCCAAAAAGTAAAAAATGTTGCTGCACACAGTTGTTGGTGCCGATTGACAAACATGCGTTTATCAGTCACGAAACGACTCTTGTCCACCCGTCACACCTTGCTACTTCCCTTGTGGCCAACCCTTATTTCAATTAACACATACACAAACCCCAGAGTAGCACCATCATGGTTGCTACAGGTATCCCACTCGTGAGCTCTGTTTTCCGATTCCCGACACACAGAGCAAAGTTCATTATCGCCCCACATGTGTCGTGAAGCAGCCCACAGATGCGTCACGACCGTTTCACTAGAGCCGACGTGCTGTCGGTTTCAGATTGAAACATGGGATGATCTTACTAACAAGTCAATCACCGGATTTCCGGGAGACAAGAAAGTACTGTGTTCACGCTCGCGAGGTGCTTCTTGTTTTGTGACGTAGGACTTATCATGTTGGAAACGGCACCTTGCACAAGACTTAAATACAGCGCACACGTACGTCTCAAGCATCCGTTATGACGTCATGCTCAAGTGATGAGCTCGTGTGCCATCCAAGGAGGAAGGACCCACACAGACCACTCTCCCTTTATCCACAGTGGCTTTATACTAATGAACGGGGCAATATGAGCAGTGCAATGCGATGATAGAAGAAACTGAGGCAGCGCGCTTAAATCAAAGTCTTCGATACATAACAGCCGTAGTGAAGTGCAGCAACTACACGTGTCTGCTCTTAAAACCTGGTTACAGCTTAATCGAACAGGTCGAAGTCCATGTCCTCCTCCTCTTCCTCGGGCTCGGGCTCAGGCTCGGGGGCAGCGGCAGCGGCACCACCGGCACCGGCGTCGCCACCCGCAGCGGCACCGCCACCGCCACCGCCGCCAGAGCCCACGTTGGTGATGAGGTCAGCCACAGACTTGGTCTCGAACAGCTTGGCGTAGAGGCCAGGCCAGAAGGGCTCCACAGTGATGCCAGCGGCCTTCACAATGGCGTTTATGTTGTCGACCTGCAAAAGAAACAACGCCACCACCCAAAATAAGCATTGCTACATCGCCAATCAAATATGATCACATAAATATGAATGCATTGTAGCCATTCCTGACAATTGGCGTGATAAAAACACCCTCTCTCTCTTCACACTTGCTTCCCTACTGGAAAACCTCATCATGATCATGTGAACCCCAAATCTGACAACGGTGACCGCTGCTGTCTGTATTGGCCCAGTCACAAAACGAAAAGGACCCGACAAAAGCATAACCGCATCCCAGCCCGTTCTGCTGTACTACCGTGCCCCACTCCTCCGCAGAAACTGGGCCCCAGATTCTCATTCACGTGGCTTTTAAGGTATCGAGAACTAGGACGCGCGCGTGTCCTTTGTCCATACGGTGCGGCGGGAGAGGATCTATTTATTCTCATCGCTAACGATGAGGACAGGTCCCTTCCGCGCTCACAGCCTATTCACATGAAATATTTGTAGCAGCAGCGATCACGAGCAACAGGAGAGATTCCAGGCTCGGTTCACGTATGCGGGGAGGATAGGGGGTGGAGACGAGAGCCACGCGGGTGGCAAAGGAGTCAGGATGTGAAATAGTCGCGTTCGGCGGGGATATTGGCGGGGATGGGGGGCGTACAGTGATGTCCAGCCCGTCATCGTACAGGATGAGGGAGGCGTAAGTGCAGGCGAGCTCGGAGGTGGCCATCCTTCCTGAAAGAAATTAAGCGTCGGCGGTGATAAGTCGTCGAGGCACTAACAGGTGGTTGGCGTGTGAGGGGGCCGCAACGACGTTGAGACGCCGGCTATAAACCTGCGCGGGCGCCAGGCGAGAGCGCCGCCGCCGCCGCCGGCGCGCCGCCGATGTACAAGGGCAACTCAACAGCGAACGAATCAGAAATTACTACGCATGCAATGCGAAAACTACAGTAAATATCCGAATTTTTTCGAATGTATAATTATGGTCAGATTGATTTGAATCTAGAGGTTTGCATATCCAATATCATGTGTACGGGACAGTAACTCTAGCGGTTACTGTTACCGTTAAATATCGGCGCGTCTCACCTGCAGGGCAACCACCTTGCCCGAGCAGTTAGACGCAGCCAACGACCAACGACTTCCCCAACGGTCAGCTCTAGCTAGCCCGTGCCTAATAAGCCGTAGCTAGCCACGAGCCTAGGCACTCTCTGCTTTCGCGCTCAGCCAATCTAGGCTTCGCGCGAATGCAGTCTCGACTCTAGTAGTCGAGCAGGGTGTCAGTTTTACCTTTTCGTCCCATGCGCACTCGAGCGTCACGCGACACTTCCCCTCGTTCAGCTACGCAGTTCCCCACTATGCAGCCTGAGCAGTCTACGTCCGCAGCAGCGGCCGACCCTCACGCTACCACACTCGAACAACGCACAGCCGAACAGATTCGTACGGCAGTTTTGGCATCGGAGCAACGGATTATTGAGCAGTTTTTGGCGGCTAACGCTGCCTTACTCGCCCAGCTTCGGCAGACGACAGCCACACCTGCTACTACGGATCAACAACAGTCCATTCCCACCGACGCGACCACAGCGACGGAGGGTGGTAAGGAGGCCCCCGAGCCACCTATCGACCTGCTCGACGACGAACCCGACCCCTCCGCGGCCGATTTCGTCGACTTCACCTACTACGGCGAAGTCATCCCAGCCGGCCTCGAACGTCCCCCGCGCGACGTCGAAGAGCCACGTCTGTGGACACTCACAGACGACACCGCCCGCGCTCTAAGCGACAAACGCACCCAGGCAGCCTACGACGAGTACCTACACATCGGGTGCTATGCCTTCTTCGACAGCTGCGCCAACGCGGCAATTGGCGAGGCTCTGGACACGCTGTCGCACGGCACACCTTTACCAACAGAGCAGGCGGCAGCGATTACCCTCATCCGAGCGGGTCATCGCACCCACATGGCGACGGAGGAGGCCGCCCGTACTAGATTGGGCTTCCTCCGCCTCACCAAGGGCGGACAAACGAGCACTGATGCGGACCGGGTCTTTGCCGAGCTGGCCCACGAGCGCTTCTGCCGACCGCGTCCTACCGCGGTCTCCGGCACATTGGATGCGCTTCGCCAAGCGTTCGTCGACCGCACGCTGGAAGTCAGCCTACACGCCGCCAGCAAGGCCGCCGCCGGAGCTGCCTTCGCGAAAGTCACACCAGACAGGCCTCCCGGCCCTGACGCGCGAGCCCGCAAGGCCGCCGCCGACAAACGCAAAGCCGCAGCAGCAGCAGCAGCGGCAGCCCGCGCAACCCCACCACCCAAGCCGACCGACCCGGCAAAAACCAAGAAATGACGGTGTGGCCCGCCGCGCACGGGTACTACACCCTTGGCATCCGGGAGGAAGACCGAGACTTCTTCACGGTCAACTACCGCGGCACGCTATGGCGCCTAGCATGCCTTCCCATGGGCTGGTCGGGTTCGGCTTACTACTTCTGCAAGCTAACTCAGGTGTTCACAAACCACCTACGACGCCCTCCGCAACCGATGCCGGCTACTACTCCCCCCCACAGTCGCCGCCCTACAAAGCGCTTCCTCCGAAACGCGCGATGGCGTGGGACCCGACTACTCCCCTACATGGACGACTTCCTTTTCCTCGCCGACTCCTACGCGGACGCCCTCCTACTGCGACAGCGCGTCCAAGCCCTCCTCGACACCCTCGGCCTCGAACGCAACCCCAAGAAAGGCGTTTGGACACCGACTCAAGTGGGCGACCATTTGGGATTAACGGTGGACCTCCAACACGGCATGTTTCGCGCCCCGCCCGCAAAACTCCACCAGCTCGCGCAACAAGCCTCTTCCCTACTCGGACGAGCCGCTTCCAACGCCCGATGGCTTCCGACACGCCACCTTGCGGCTTTCGCCGGAAAAGCGCAGTTCCTCTACCTCGCAATCGCCCCCGCGCGCTTCTTTTTGCGCGAACTCCACGACGTGTTAGCCACACGGGTTGGGTGGGGCGGACGCGTCCGCCTCACCCACCAATTACGCCGAGACCTCGAGTGGTGGCGCACGGTTCCCACTCAACACAACGGCCGGTCCATCTACAAGCCTATCGAGACCGCCTACCTCCACGCCGACTCGAGCGCCTACGGTTGGGGTGCCGTTCTAAACGAGAACTCCAACTATCAAGCCCGGGGCTTTTGGAGCGCTACCGACCGCCATCAACACATTACGTGGAAGGAACTTCGAGCGGTGCGACACGCGGTGGAATCTTTTCTACCCCAGCTTCGAGGCCGACAAGTCCTCCTACACGAGGACAACACGGCTGTAGTCGCCGCCCTCACCAAGCTCACCTCGCGCTCGCCCGTCATGATGGCCGAACTCCGTCGCCTATGGTACCTCCTCGACAGCAACGACATCAACATCCGACCGCGCTACATCCGCTCGGCGGCCAACATATGGGCCGACAAGCTCAGCCGCGAGTTGGACTACGAGGACTGGCAGCTCAACCCCCGTATTTTCACCCACTTGCAACGCCGGTGGGGGCCCCACACGATCGACCGTTTCGCGTCTATGCTCAACGCGCAACTTCCCCGCTTCAACGCCCGCTGGCGCGACCCACTGTGCGAGGACGTCGACAGCCTCCGCCTATCCGACGACGCGTGGCGCAGAGAAAACAACTACTGCAACCCGCCCTGGTCTGCCCTCCCTGCCCTCGCCGCCAAACTCGCCCAAGCTCAAGCCCCGGCCACGGTCATCGCCCCCTTTTGGCCCAACAAACCGTGGTACCACGCGTTCGCTCGATTAGCCACCGAAACGCTACACTTCCCAGCGGCACGCGACCTATTCTTTCCCGGCAGGCGCGGCAAGCCCGAGGGGGTCGGGCCTCCCGCGTGGAGCATCGTGGCCTTTCGTCTCTAGCCCCTTCTTGGCTCTACACCCGACGCGGAGCGATTGGACGGGCACTTCGCCCGGTACAATTAAACGCCCCTGTACAGCGCTTGCCGCCTCTGCGTACAGGACAGCCCCGCTACGGCCTACGTCTCGAAGCAGCACAGGCGCCCTGGTCCGCCAATCTGGCTGAAACTTTCCAAGACCTCCTAGGATCTGACAAGCTAGGGGTTACGGCGGTCGCTCTACTCAGCAACTCCCTAGCGCCCTCGACGTACTCCAGCTACGACAGCGCGCTGCGGCAATTTTTTATTTTTTGCACAGAGGAAAATATCGCCCCCCTACAGGCCACTCCCGCTACCATGGTACGCTACACCGCGTGGCTAGCCCTGCTCGGCACGGTTGCCGCAAGCTCCCTGCAACCCTACTTCTCTGCTGTCAACAAGTTCTTTCGAGACCACCAGCGCCAACCTATTGCTGTGGGCGACCTCCTGGCGGACGCCCGGCGTGGCCTCGAAATCCTACAGCACCGCCTCATCCCCGCCACCACGCGCCTTCCGCTACCCGCGCCCGTCGCCCTCAACATCCTACAGGCCGCCGACACGCTACACCTCACCCTTCCGTGGACACCCGCAGCGCTCTCCCAACTGCAACGTTTTCGAGCTTGCCTCGCGGTGTGCGTCAATTACACCTTTTTCTGCCGGGCCGAAACTGGCGCCCGTTGCCAAACAGGCGACCTAATCGTCGACAGACCTTCGCAGCAAATCTGCCTGTTCATAAGGAAATCTAAAGGCGACCAGCGCCGCGACGCCAGCGACAAACAGGTTATCGCTATCCCTATCTCCGCCAACCCAGTCCTGGCAGACCTGCTCGACTACTACACGGTACAGCGAACTACATTCTGCAATAAATTCTACAGCAAGCCACCCCCGCTCGCCTTTTGGAGTTTCTCACATGCAAAACCCTCCGCCGATTGGGGTGCCGCGTCCACCGTCTCCACCTGGCTCTCCCTCGCCCTCCTCACAGTCCGCTCGTCCGCGCCCGCCGGCTTTAAATGGACGTCGCACAGCCTACGGAAAGGAGCGGCGTCCGCTGCCAGCTGCATCGGCGCACCCCTCCCCGTAATCAAATTTATGGGTGGCTGGGCCAAAAACAGCTCTGTGACCGAAGGCAAATACATTGACCCAACCATGACCCCAACACCTGCTGCTTGGCGGTTCTTCGGCTGGCTCACTCCGTCCCCCCCGCAACACTAATTCTGGCTGTGCAAGCCTTTGGCTTTAGGTTACTGGCAAAACGTGCCCTAGGGTAAATGGTCAGATTGATTTGAATCTAGAGGTTTGCATATCCAATATCATGTGTACGGGACAGTAACTCTAGCGGTTATTGTTACCGTTAAATATCGGCGCGTCTCACCTGCAGGGCAACCACCTTGCCCGAGCAGTTAGACGCAGCCAACGACCAACGACTTCCCCAACGGTCAGCTCTAGCTAGCCCGTGCCTTATAAGCCGTAGCTAGCCACGAGCCTAGGCACTCTCTGCTTTCGCGCTCAGCCAATCTAGGCTTCGCGCGAACCCACCCACCCATCCCTATAATCCTGCGCTAATTGACCCCCAGACCCTGTCTGTGGGTGTCTTTTGGCCAAATTGTAAGCAAGCTAACATCTTTGGCAAAACGTGCCCTAGGGTAAATGTTCTAAATTTCTTGGCAACGAGAAATCAAGAAATGATTACATTTCAGGACGTATATATATGTTAAACCCCAAGTGTAAACTGCGACAGTGTATACACCATACGTACAATGTATATACTGTCTAGCACTTGAGACAGTGTATACACTGTACGCCTTTTTGTGTACAGTGTATACACTGTCTCGGAATATTTCAGACAGTGTATATACTGTCTAGGACTTGAGACGGTGTATACACTGTACGTCAAAATAACGGACAGTGTATACACTGTACACACCGCTACCCCTCTGCTGCGTACAATATGGAAACTTGCTGAATGCGAGGCAAAACCCCGTTTTACCGGAGGTTTTTCCCCGTGCGCGGGAGCGCCGCACAATTCTGCAGGATCTGTCACCATTTCGCAGTGTCATTACCCCGATCAGCGCACGCACGACCGACAGCCACCACGGACAGGCTGGGGACAGTGTAAATTAAAAATATTTACCGGCGGATAGGCTATCGTCCCGCCGACACAACATGAGTGGCGCGTCAGAGTCGGCGGGAGGGTCGGAGGGCGGCGAGCTGGGCAGTACCGCCCATGCGGCGGACGGCGGGAATAATACTTGTGTGGTGGGTACTGCCGCGGGCACCCCGTCGCTATCCTGCGAGACTAATACATGTAAAGACAGAGGGGCAGACATGTAGAGGGAGACACACATACATAGATAGAGAGAGGGAGAGATACACATACACGTAAATACTACACACAATTATAGACACATAACATACACGTTTACGCATACACACAAACGCGCGCACACGTAGATACGAAGACATTTATAAAGAATGACACACACACACACACACACACACACACACACACACACACACACACACACACACATTCACACAGATATGGTATGTGGAGAGGAATACACAAGGTCATACCTTGAGAAAAAGTTAGAGACAGTCTCACACATATGCAATTAAGAAAATCGTAAAAACACAAGAGCAGAAAATGAGAGGGAGAGGGAGAGATAGAGAGGGAAGGGGCGGCGGTAGTGGTCGTGAATTGGATGATGGAGGTGTTGATGAGGAGGAGGGCGGTGGTGGTGATAAGGGTGAAACGGATACACGCACAAACACGCACACACACACACATACACATATGCACACACACACGCACACACACACACACACACACACACACACACACACACACACACACACACACACACATACACATATGCGCGCACACACACGCTCGCACACGAAATCTAGAGAGGAAGATATTGAGACATAACGAGAGGAAATTGGAAGACATTCTCACACAGACGGAAACGCAATAGAGAGAGAGAGAGAGAGAGAGAGATACTGTGTGTGTGTGTGTGTGTGTGTGTGTGTGTGTGTGTGTGTGTGTGTGTGTGTGTGTGTATCTCCGTTTCACCCTCACCACCACCGCCCTCCTCCTTATCAATACCCCCTTGCTCCAATTCTTGACCATTATCGCCGTCCCTTTTGTGTTGTATATTCGTCCATATTCCGTATATGTGTGCATTTTTGTGCCTATGTGCGTGTCTGTGTGCGTGTGTGTCTCATTTTATAAATATCTTCGTGTCTGTATGTGCGCGCAGTTGTTTGTGTTTGTACACGTGTATGTGATGTGTCTGTCATTGTTTGAAGTATTTACGCGTGTCTATAAGTTTATCTCTCTCTCTCTCTTTCCCTCTCTCTCTCTCTCTCTCTCTCTCTCTCTCTCTCTCTCTCTCTCTCTCTCTCTCTCTCTCTCTCTCTCTCTCTCTCTCTCTCTCTCTCTCTCTCTCTCTCTCTCTCTCTCTCTCTCTCTTTCCCTCTCACTTTCTGTTCTTGTGAGTACGTTTGTATGTATGTGAGCGTGTCTTGTTCTCAGGGTTTGTGTTTGTGTATCCCTCTCTAGATTTCGTATGTGTGTACATGCTTGTGCCCATGTGTGTGTGCGTGTGTGTGTGTGTGTATGTGAGTGAGTGAGTGTGTGTGTGTGTGTGTGTGTGTGTGAGTGAGAGTTTGTGTGTGTGTGTATGTGTGTGTGTGTGTGTTTATGGTATGTGTGTGTTTCATTGCGCGCAATTGTTTGCATGTGTACACGTGTATGTGTTGTGTCTTTCATTTTGTGTAGTATTCATGCGTGTCTGTTAGTCTCGCTCTCTCTCTCTCCCTCTCTTTTTATGTGTATGTGTGTCGCACTCGCTCTCTCCCTCTCTCTATATGTATGTACGTATGTTTCTCTCTCCCCGTCTGCCCCTTTGTCTTTATATGTATTTGCCTCGCAGGGTGGCGACGGGGTCGGCGTCGTTGCCCACACCTGTATTATTCCCGCTGCCCGCCGCTTGGGCGCTACTGCCCACCTCGCCGCCCTCCGAGCCTCCCGCCGACTCTGACGCGCCATTCGTTGCCATTCGTGTTATGTCGGCGGGACGATAACCTATCCTCCGGTACATATTTTCAATTCAAACTGTCCGCCCCGCGCCCGTGGTGGCTGTCGGTCGTGCGTACGTGCGCTGATCGGAGTGATGCTACTGCGAAATGGCGAGAGCATCAGCGGTCGGTGACTCTGCGCAGTAGCGATGGGCGGTGGCGAACAAATAATAGCAATTTTGCGCCAATCTTAGCGGTAATGAAAATGACGGAGGCAGATCCTGCAGAATTGTGCGGCGCTCCCGCGCACGGGGAAAAACCTCCGGTAAAACGGGGTTTTGCCTCGCATTCAGCAAGTTTCCATATTGTACGCAGCAGAGGGGTAGCGGTGTGTACAGTGTATACACTGTCCGTTATTTTGACGTACAGTGTGTACACCGTCTCAAGTCCTAGACAGTATATACACTGTCTGAAATATTCCGAGACAGTGTATACACTGTACACAAAAAGGCGTACAGTGTATACACTGTCTCAAGTGCTAGACAGTATATACATTGTACGTATGGTGTATACACTGTCGCAGTTTACACTTGGGGTTTAACATATATATATCGTTTGTAGCTTGAAGTTAACTTCGATTTGATTACAGGAAATATACATGAGGAAATAAATAAAATAGAATAGAATAAAGTCATTTGAAAACTATAGAGTCATGCTTGAAAAATGCCGTCTGTAGAGGGTGCACGTACGGGCTTACCTGGCAGTCCCATATCCCGGGGGCGCAAAAACTAAAAAAAAACTACAGCGGTACCCAGGTACCTGAATGCACCAAGTCACTTCGCCCGAAAACACACTGGCACTAGCATTCCTTGTTGAATCGGCGGGTATGAAAATAAACAAGATTTACAACTAGTACCAAGTATAGACCGGCTGATGTCTAATGGCCTTTGTGTGAATTGTAAGTAGTGCCATCAAATAGGAAACGTAAAGCATATACAAATTTAGATTGGGGGGTCCTTGTCCATCCTCTCCGAGTTGGTTGGAACTTTACTTCCCCGCATGGAGTTGTTGGTGGTAGCACTAGCATTGCGTTACCTAGTGCTTTTGTACAAGGTAGCTAGTCATCATCTTAGTATTTAGTGTTGTATTAGTAGCGGCACCCTGTTTCCCCGGTAGTGGCGCCCGGCCGGTCTTGCCGGTGCCTTTGCTGGCCGCCATCTCTCTCTTTCCACTTCCTTTGTCCCAACAACTAGCCCCCTTGTGGGCCCGGCTCGACTACCCGTATAACCATTCTATTTCCATCTCCATGTTATGGGCCCACATGCCTAGTTACACGAAGAGCGTTGCCTTCCGTTCATCGGTGGCTCGTTGGTCATACCCGCCCTCCGCCACCCAAGGAGAAGAGCGTTACCTTCCGCTAACCGGTGGCTCGCTAGTCTTACCCATCCATACCCTCCGCCACCCAAGGAAAAGAGCGTCGCCTTCCGCTTACCGGTGGCTCGCTAGTGCTACCATATTGTGCAAGGTGGGGTTCATCTTAGCCCGTCACCCGCCTAGATATCAAGATCGAACTCACCGGGTTTCGAACCCGCCACCTTTCGCGTATTAGGCGTGCGCTTTGCCGGCGCACCGTAAAAGAAAGGATGTCTCTTAGTGGCTTCTCACCACTAAGTTATAATCACGACATTACCACGGCCCCCGCCCCCGGAACCTCCCCGGACCGCAGCCAAATGTGGAAGGTAGGGTTCATCTTGGGCCGTCGCACGCTGAAATATCAAGATCGGACTCACCTAGCTTCGAACCCGCGACCTTTCGCGTATTAGGCGTGCGCTTTACCGGCGCACCAGAAAAAATGGATGTCACGTAGCGGCTCCTCGCCACTAAGTTCTAGTCACGACGATATCACTCGCAGCCTACAACTCACCGATGCTATTGATTGGATCTGGGCTCAAACCCGATTCGCGAAAATTCGACACGCGAGTACTTTAAAACCCTAGAAATGTTTTGTTTCCCCCGAGGCGACGCCGCGATGCTCACATGACTTAGCGAGGCTCTAACCTTACCCGCAGCGAAAGGGGGGGGGGGGGGGAGAGTCGACACGATAGCGCATGGTTATTACTTTTGAGTGCCTACACGTTGTTGGCAACCATGATGGCTTTGCTCCTTTCTCGCCGGTCGCTCTAATGCGACAGCTAATTGGATTGTTGTCCCCGCTTTATGTCACACTATTACATCGTGCAGTATATTTGGACTAGTTTCTTGTCGGCAACTCGCCGATAGCATCCCGTTGCTTTAAGCACTTTTGGCGACCTCTAACCGGCTTGAGACACAGCTACCGGGGCAACGCGTACGACCAAGATTACTCCTTCACCGAAGACAAGCAAGGGCGACGACAGTACCTCGGCTACCATGAGGGGGGATGTTAGCACTAGTATTGCATTACATAGTGCTTATGTACAAGGTAGCTAGTCCTCATCTTAGTCCTTAGTGTTGTATTAATAGATGTGCAATCTTATTTCCACGGTAGTGGCGCCCGGTCGGTCTTGCCGGTTTTTGTTGGCCGCCATCTCTCTCTTTCCACTTGCTTTGTCCCCACAGTTACCCCTCTAGCGGAGCCGGCTCGACTACCCGTGTAACCATTATATTTCCATCATCTCCAACAGTTGGTAAGAGATGTGACTATCGACTGTGCTTGTAGTGGGATAATATGGGTATGGAAAGGGAAAGAAAGATAGACGGAGGTGTGTCGGTGTGTTGATTGTATGTGAGTATTGTGGGATTTGTTCATGTAAATGCGGAGGGGGTGGTGTTGCCATTAAATTGCGCGCGCGCGCGCGTGTGTGTGTGTGTGTGTGTGTGTGTGTGTGTGTGTGTGTGTGTGTGTGTGTGTGCGCGCGCGCGCGCGCGTGTGTGTGTGTGTGTGTGTGTGTGTGTGTGTGTGTGTGTGTGTGTGTGTGTGTGTGTGTGTGTGTGTGTGTGTGTGTGTGCGTGTATGTGTGCGTGTGTGTGGCACGTACAATCATGGCAGTACAACATTAATTGCAGGATTTGTTATTACTTGTACCTTGTGCCTCCGACTATTATTGTGCTGTGGATTATTTATCACAATGGTATAAGGTGTACATGTAATAACGAGCGAAATGTAATAATGTCCTTATTTACTATACCGAGGTCGGTTGGCATTCCAAGGCTCCATTTTGCATACGACGCGCCGATTGGCCGTGGGACATTCGAATCGACAAAGAAGATGGTGAAGGGACATGTGCTAGCCGGGGATGCGTATAAGCCCGGCACAATGGTTGGTGGAGACAAGACATTATAATTTCAACATCTTTCGTTGCAATATCCCCGCAACGACTGTTTCACTGTAGGTTGTTATAGAACTACTGAATCTCACGATTGAACGCTCCCCGTGTTATTCACAGCCAACCGACAGCGTGATGGCTGCGACATGTGTGTGTGTGTGTGTGTGTGTGTGTGTGTGTGTGTGTGTGTGTGTGTGTGTGTGTGTGTGTGTGTGTGTGTGTGTGTGTGTGTGCACGCCCGCGTGTGCGTGTGTGTGCTTGTGCGTGTGTAGGCGGAAAATGTACAAGAAGTGTCCATAGCGGGTGGGTCAGAATTTTGTCTGGTGGGTTGGTCTGGGGGTTGGTAAGAGAGGCGAGGCTCGAGAGTGTAAGTGCATGGAGATTACGAGTACGTCTTAGCACTAGCATCCCATTAATTAGTGCTTGTGTATACGGTAGCTTGTTGTCATCGTAGTGTTTAGTGTTGCACTAATAGCGGTACTCTACTTCCCCATTAGTGGCGGCCGGCCGGCCCTGCCGCGACTTTCGCCGGCCGCCGCCATGCATGCATCTCTCTCCGCTCACTACCCTAACTTGCCGCCATACGTGGCCCCCTAGCAGCGGGGCTGGCTTGTGTGGAAGGTGGAGGTTCATCTTGGGCCGTCACACGCCTAGACAACAAGATTGGATCACCGAGTTTCGAGCCCTCGACCTTTCGCGTATTAGGTGTGCGCTCTACTTGCGCACCGGAAAAGAAAAGATGTCTCTTAGTGGCATCTTACCACTAAGTTCTAGCTCACGAGATTACCACCGCCCCCCCCGGACTCTCCCCGGACCGCAGCCCGGCTCCGAAATTAATGTGGAAGGTGGGGTTCATCTTGGGCCGGCACACGTCTAAATACCAAGATCGGACTCACCGGGTTGCAAACCCGCGACCTTTCACGTACTAGGCGTGCGCTTTACCGGCGCACCGGAAAGGAATAGATGCCCCTTAGTCGCTTCTTACCACTAAGTTTAAGCTCACGACATAAGACTACTCGTTTACCTATCTACTTCCATCTCTAATACGTTAATGGCCCTTAAAAAGGTTACCCGGGATAGTCATGTCTCCGACGAAATAAGGCAGCCCCAAGTAGGGAAAAAGCATGCAACCTCGATACTTGCCACAAGGATAATACCGACGCTAGCCGCCGAAGGTCCCCGTGACTACCCGAGGTTAGCAACACCACTTCCGCCACCCAAAGATCAGAGGGTGCAATTTGGATACTCGATTTATTCATCTAGCGCACTATCGGCATTATTCACATTAACCATCCAAGGTCTCTCATGGCCGCTCACGGTTGGTTGTGTGCATCACCTTGCGCACAACATCTCACCGATGCTATCGCCAGGATTTGGCTTCAAACACCGACTCGCGAAAACTCGGCCCGTTAGTTCTTTAAACACTACTCGTGTTTTTTCTATTCGACAAGGCAACGCCGCAGCGCTTACCTGACCTAGCGGTGATCTAACCTTTGAAACGGCGAAGGGGGGAGACGACACCATAAGCGCCCGACTATTCCCTATACGATGATGGCAAACCACTTGGCCTTGCCCCTTCCTTGCCGGTCGCTCTCATGCGTCGGCTAATTCACCATTGGACAGTATTTTCCGCTTCTTGTCAGCTCAGTTCTTAACGGGGTACATCATGTACAAAGTATTTTCAGCAACTTGCCGATAGTATCCCGTTCATGTGAGCACTTGTCGCGACACTTGTCCTGAAACCGGTTTCAGACACCGCTGCCGGCACAACACCTACGACCAAGGTGACTCTTTCCTCAAAGACGAGCTAGGGCAACGACAAGACCCCGGCTACCTTGAGGGGGAGTGTTAGCACTAGCATCCCGGCTACAATTGCTTATGTGCAATGCAGCTAGTCGTTGTCTTTGTACTTAATGTTATGCTAATAGCGATATTATATTTTCCCGCTAGTGGCCGCCGGCCGGCCCTACCGGTGCCTTCGCCTGCCGCCATCTCTCTTTTTTCACTTCCTTTGTCCCCACAGTTGCCCTTCTAGCGGGACCGGCTCGATTGCCCATGTAACCATCATACTCACATATGAAAGAGTGCGGCAAGTGACAATTGGGATGATTTCATCCTGGGTTTTATGCCAATGTGAGCGGACAAGGTTGACAAGGGCTGTGCTTTGGCAGGATAAAATAGTGATTGTGGTATACGTAGTACTTCAATTCGCCTATATGAATTTTGCAGATTGTCTAGGAACGGCGGGGCGAGGAGGAGTGGTCAAAAAGGCGTGGCTCGAGGAGGCGGATGAGTCGGATTCATGTGCACGTCGGCGAAGTTGTGCCGAAATGATTTCTTCCATGAAGATGCTGTGGATAGTGGGTAATAAGGAATGTGGTGTCTATGTGTCTAGGAAATGGTTGGGCAGTGGACACGGGGTGTGGTGTCTAGGCCTTCGTCGGCGTTTACAAGTCTAGTGGGCATGTGCTAGGTTTGAAGTGTATGTGTGGGTTCGTTTTGTAGGCACAACACATTTACCGGTACTGTACAGCGGACATTCTAATGTGCACGGGCGTTGGACCCACATGTGAAATCCACGTCAAAACGCGCCGCTTACGCTCTTATGTCACATGCGCCTACACATTGTAGTTTCCGCTTTCCTATCACACTGGCTTCAGCGCCTCTTTCGCAGAAAGTCCTGGCAAGTACTGCCAAGACTATAACCACGTTGTTGTGGCGATTAGCCTCGTCAAGCTAAACAGTAGCACAAATCAGTTCTAATCTGTCTAGTTCTCTTGTTGCAAGATGGCAAAATGATGTTGTCGAGAGACGATGGTGAAAGATGTTTCACTGCTGTACTTAAGCAGTATATGTTGTAAGTGAACAAAGGAATTGTTAAATGGTTCTGTCACCTCCCTCTACTGCACTGGGCTTAAATAGATTTCTGCCCAGATTACTTACGCATGCAAGCTACGCTTACGTGTCAGGCGTTAGGGCTGTCTATATTGAACCATGCAAACACAGTTAGTGTGGAAGATAACGTACGCAAACGTAGTTACAGTCACAGTCCCGCAAACGGAACAGTTAAGGCGACAACCAGCCTACATGCGTGGTGTCGGGACAACAGAAGTGAGAGAGCTGTAGCCTAGCGACAGCTCTGTACCGAGTCAAACAGTTTATCGGTATGTCCGATCTAGACATGTACTAATCATATCTAGAATAGCTTACAGTAGCTATCTGCAACTAATACGTATGCGGTATTACTTACAACACTCCCCCTGCAGGTAGCTACGGGATGAAGCGTTGCATTGGGTCTTGTCCTCCAATGATCGCACTTCGGTGTCTTGCAAGCGCATGTCTTGGGAGGAGTTTGGTGAGCATGGCAGCGTCGGCAAAGCCTGTGAGTTGGAGGCTGTGGTCCAGGCCCCCCCCCAACGTCAGGCGCATGTGAATGGTGCCGTGAAGGGAGCGGAGGACCTGTTGCAAAGCGCGCCAATGTGCCTCTGTGGGTGAGGCTTGGGCGGAGCCAAGGATGCGCAAGACCGGGGAGACAGCGGGGCGCGTGCAGACGGGGGCGTAGTGGGGGCTGCCCAAGAGACTGGGGTGGACGTCCGGGTCAAAGTCGGGGGTTGCGTGTGTCGGTCGCCCGATGACTATGGGGTCAACGGTTGGGCGACGACGGCCACGGGGGGTGTGGTCGCCACGCTGGGCTGGGGAAGAATGATGTCCATGGAAGAGTAGAGGTGGGCCACCGGGAAATGGAGAGCGGCCAGCCAGTGGGGACGGCGGGGCGTACGAATTCGGGTGGTCACGGGAGGGGGGGACGCCGTGAAAGGGCGCCTCCGGGATGAGAGGTATGGGGTGGTGAGGGACATATCCAACGGGGGGGTGGGGGGGGGGGGTGGCGGGAGTTGTTCAACCGCGATGTCATGATGGGAGGGGTCGCTGTGTAGGATAGAATCAGCCGGGGGGTATTGGGGGGGTGGTTGCAAGTGTGCACCTACGAGTTCGGGGCGCGAGGGCTCGCGGTGCGCATCGGGGCGGCGTTGTGCGACGGCGGGGTCGCCAACAGGAGCTGCAGCGGTAGCAGTAGACATGGCTGACTGTGCGTCCTGTGGGGCGTAGCCAGGCTGAGGATGCACAAGCAGGGGGAGGGTGTGCACGACGTGGCTGTCCCGAAAGTGTCCGAGGTGAGCATCGTGGCGGCGCTGAGTGATAGGGGGGTGCGGAATAGCACTCGCAGCAGCAACAGCATCCTCGGCCGACTGTGAGTCGAAAAGAGCTGTCAAGTGCGCCACTTGCGCAACGAGCAGCACGAGAGGATCCGGGGGGTGTTCGAGGGGGAGGGTGTGCACGTGGTGGCCCTCCGGAAAGTGTGCGAGGTGAGCGACGTGGCGGCGCTGAGCGACAGGGGGGTGCGGATTAGCACCCGCAGCAGCAACATCACCCGCGGCCGACTGCAAGTCGAAACGAGCTGTCAAGCGCGCCACTTGTGCAAAGATCAGCGCGAGAGTATCCGGGGGGTGTATGGACAGTGCTCTGCTGAGAGCATGGGTCAGGGGAATCAACAGGTGCAACATGCGGGTTTTTTTGCGCCATTTCGACAGAGGGCGAAAAAGAAAGAGCTGGATTAAAAACAGGCAGCGGTAAAAACCGCTAGCCGGACTCGTGCCTAACAGCGGTATGCAAAGAGACGGCCTGATGCCCGCCGATCCCTCGGCCTGTAGCCCCGGGGTGTCTCAGAGCACCTTCTTTGTATCCTCCACCCAGTGTGGGGCACAGGTCGAGGCCAAGGCCAGGACAGGTGGAGCGCTGCGCTGATGGCCTAGTCGCTAAGCTAATATGAAAAGAAAAAAGGTAAGCTACGGCTAGCGTGCAACCTGTGGATGCGTATTCACCCGACAGTGCACCCCCCCGTTCTCCAGCTTGGACCTGTGTGCACCCTGTCCACACACGACGAGTGCGTCGGTGTGGGTGGCTGGCTATCTCCGGCGGGTGGCTGACTTAAGAGGGTGGTGGCGGGTTTTAAAATCGCAGTTTATACTGGCGATACCGCCGACTACAAGTTGAAAGTACTAGGTTTCTATAGAAACTTGCCTTCTGCGGGAGAGCTGTCGATCGCAGCTCGCCGAACCAGGTTGTCGCGCGTGAGTGACGTGAGGCGGGGGCCCATAACCTATTGAACCATGCAAACACAGTTAGTGTGGAAGATAACGTACGCAAACGTAGTTACAGTCACAGTCCCGCAAACGGAACAGTTAAGGCGACAACCAGCCTACAGGCGTGGTGTCGGGACAACAGAAGTGAGAGAGCTGTAGCCTAGCGACAGCTCTGTACCGAGTCAAACAGTTTATCGGTATGTCCGATCTAGACATGTACTAATCATATCTAGAATAGCTTACAGTAGCTATCTGCAACTAATACGTATGCGGTATTACTTACAACAGTCTAACCGTCGTCATCTGTCCTGAGACGCGGCCTGCCTAGCATTGGGTTTCACGACGCGGCTCCTTCTGCATCGAAGAACTCGCTTAGGCGCGTCATCTGGCTGGTTACATTAATTATGCATATCTGTACGTACCGGGAGGTACTGGTCGTACTGTAGCATCAGCACCTTTATGAATATTGCAGTAGCGACGTACCCACGTTTGTACGTCCGTCCTATGGAAAAGCACGAATTATAATCTGTAACGAGTACATGTACAATGTCATGCAAAGTACTGTTGCATGACTGTACTCGTCACACTCGTACCCTCCCCCTCTTGACAAATCAATGAGGCCGCCGCGAGGCAGACCTCCGTGGTTCTTGGCTCCTTTACTGAAGCAGTTACTGGGACTCAGGAATGCGCGTTAGGTGAGCGTGTATGAAGTCGATGTACGCCTGAGTCTTGGCAAATTTGTGCCATTGGGGCGTCTCCAAGAATTCTTGTAACGCAATCGTCCGGTGTACCTCGTTCAACCGGTGCCAGACAGGTGGAATGTCGTCATCACTAAAGTGCGTCATGAAGAGCAGATACTTGCCTCGTCGCCCAGGTAGGGACTTGATGCACACAACAGAGATGTGTGAGACGTCAAACTCCTCCTCGTCTCCTTCATGTACAGTCACCGGGAAAGCTTGTCGTAGTGGAGCGGTAGAGCATGGTCGCAAGTTGTTAACATGGAACACAAGATGTAAGCGTACTGTCGCTGGAAGTTTCAATCTGTTACTGTGTTTCCCAATCTGCTGCTCCACTGAAAAAGGGCCGAGCTGTCTGTCTCTGAGTTTCCGGTTCGGTTGTCCTCGCAGAAAAAGGTTTGCTGTGACGACTGACACCTTGTCTCCCTTAGCGAAGTGTGGTGTTGTAGATGGTTATGTGCGCGCTTGCATCTCGTCCTTGTGTAGCTGTAACACTGAGCGTACCAGGGTGTGTACTCCTGTAACAATCTTAACCGTTCTATTGCGTCTTGCGAAATTGGAATCGAAGGTCGCATGCTGAATAGCAGGTCAAGAGGCTCCTCAGGAGAGAACCCAAAGTTAGCCTCGAACGGTGTGTGCTCAATTTCGAGTGCACGCGAAGCGTTGTACACAAATTCCACTTGTGGTAGTAGCGTTGTCCAATCAGAGCCATCATAGCAACAGAAGCAACGAAGAAGCTGTTGAAACGTGCTGTTCACTCGCTCTGTCAAGCCGTCCGTTTCTGGATGTCGACTGGAAGACATGTTCAGACGCGTTCCGAGGCGTCTCCAAAGTGTCCGCCAGAAGGCACTGACGAATTTCGGGTCGCGGTCACTGATCAGCACACGGGGTAGTCCATGTAAACGGTAGACTCCATGTAAAAACAAAGTTGCAGTTTCTTCGGCAGTAATCGACTCTGTACATGGCAGAAAATGGGCCATTCGTGTTAGATGGTCTACTGCAATCAGCAAACTGTTAAAGCCATTGCTCTCAGGCAAGTGTGTCAAGTAGTCAAGACCAACTGTATGCCACGGTCTAGGTGGAACAGGCAGTGGGTAAAGAGTCGCAGCCATCTATGGTCGAATCTTTGCTCGTCGGCACACGACGCAGCGTTCACAGAAATATTTCACATCTTGGCGAATTCGTTTCCACCAGAATCTGTCGAGTGCTTTAGCAAGAGTGCTAGCAACTCCTCTGCGACCAGCTGACGAACTTTCGTGCAGCTATGTGATCAATCTCAGTCGGAGCTCAGAGTTCTGTGGTATACAGAGGCGATTGAGGCGCCAAAAGTATCCGTCTCTGGCTTCTATCCGGATGTCTTTCGTCCACTCACCCTCGTCCCCATAAAACGAGTCTTGTGAGAACCCCTCGCGAATGAGATCAGCGAACTCAGGGCTGAGCTGCAACGCGTTAACAGTCAGTAAATTTAATTGTGCGTCTTCAAACAGCAGCTGGGACTTCCGTCGTAATTCTTGTTCTGACGGAACCTCGCCATCCCAAAATAAGGGTTCTGTGGTATGAGGTACGAAGTCTGGACGCCGGCTTAACGGGTTAGCTTCGTTCAAAGCTCCCTTGCGATATGCAAGTGTCATCGAGCCCACAAACGGTTGCAAATCCCGCAGGTATCTTGCTTGCCGCTTGTTCAGCCTGTTGTTCGGTTGCCTGAGCAGATGTCGCAGTGTGTCGTGGTCTGTTACGACAAGGAACTTAGAGCATCCGTCAAGATAGCACCTCCAATGCTTGACAGCTTCGCATACGGCCAAAGCTTCTAAGTCGTACGCAGAGTAAGTGTTACCACGCTCAGTTGAATTCAGCTTACGCGCCCAGTAAGAGATTGGTTGAAGACCTCCTCCTTGGTCTTGCAACAAGACTGCTGCAATCCCCACTGTTGAAGCATCTGTAGCCACGGTGAACGTCGCGTCCGAGCCGACCTCCGGAAGGATCAGGCATGGCGCGGAAATGAGCCGTAACTTGAGAGTCTCAAAGGCTTCCAAACAAGCATGCGTCAGCGTAACCTTCTGTGGCTGGGACTTCCGCAGTAAGTCCGTCAATGGAGCCGTAAGGTCGCTAAAATGGTGTATGAATCTGGCATAGAAGTTGCAGAGCTGTACGAAACTGCGAACCTCCTTCTGCGTCTTGGGCACTGGCCAGTCTGCAACGGCCTCGACTTGCTTTGTGGAAACCGAAATTTTACCGGCTGACACAGTATAGCCCAGGTACTCCATTGCTTGCAATCCGAAGAGGCATTTCTTAAGGCGTAATTTCAAGCCTTCCTCCTTAAATTTTTGTAGCACTGTGAGGTGCTACTTTGGTTAGGCTAAGTTGGCAACCTTAGACTAATAGTAGAACCTAATCTCTGGATCTAATTATACAGCGTAGAGAGAATTAGTAAGATTGTCTTAGGAACAGGGTTTCTTACAATCTGGGTGTGGCGTAATTCTATTCTGTACCGGTCTTCTCCTCTATCAGTAAGTCCCCGTCTTAAATATCCACACCTCAGGTGTTCTAGAAACAGCCTTAGAACCTGTAGCTTGTGCTGTGTGCTAACTAAACCAAACTATTACTAGTGATACAGGTTAACTGAGGTTACCTGTACCGTCTATCTTACCTTATCGCACAAGCTCTTAGAACTATCTAGAAAAGAACTATCCAGAAGAGATACTGCTAGTAACTCTGTACTGTCGAGGGAAAATACGGCGATACAGTTGTACTGCCGTGATGACAATAAAAGAGTCACTGAATATCGCTAACAGCCGTCCTATACAGAGCGAAAAACCACGCGTGCCGCGTGGTCACTTTTGTACGTTTCTTGTCGTGCTAGTACAGTTTCTAATGTGTCGATTTTGCCGTCCTACACGACAAAGTGGGCACGGCGGGTCGCCTACAGTATATGCTGTTGACCTGATCTTGCAGCGCAACTACCGCTAGCGACTAGCTAGTATGCCATGATGGCTCGGAGGCAAGCGATGGCGAAAGAATCTACCATTATCGCTAGCATTTTAGTAGCGCCACCGTTTGCCTCTAACCATATATTCCCGCACCTTGTCTTGCTTCGCGCGCACCGCTCAATTCAACGACGGGAGCGCGCCATCCCACCGCATTTACACGCTCTACTACATGACTTTCAACAAGCGACAACATAATAATTATTCACTAATTATCCACCCATGTATCCCCTAGAAGCACATATAGTGCACTTTTTTAATTATTTTCCGTTAACCTAGGCAAGATTCCAAAAGATCGCGTCGGGAGTATGCGCCGGCCGGTGGCCCGCACGGTAGCGGCGGGCGCCGCCGCGCGGGCAACCGATCACTTCCGTTCGACCCCAATTCGGCGACCGACGGGTGAAAGAGGGGAAGTTAATTAAAGCCCTTACATTTTAAAGTTTATTTTGCGGTGATTTTCAGGGAGTCGTGGTGGTTGTGGCGGTGAGGCATGGGGTTGGGTGAGGAAGGTTTCACTAGATCCCGGGCCACAGGGACCACGCGGGCACGCAGGACCACGCGTGCCTGTCACACGGCCTCTGCGTGCCCGTGACAGCTCATTTCGTGTCACGGAAGGCACGCGTGGTCGCGTGGCGTACTTCTACGTGAAAATTGTAACATCACGTACAAAAAACGTACAGGACCACGCGGCACGCGCACCACGCTTTCAGGGGCACCAAAAGTGTGAGATTCCCGACCCACAGCGCCGTCTGGGATACAGGCCCCCCTGTACATACCGACAGAAGAAGAAAATGGACGTTGACCATCCAGTACAGTTTCACAAAATATTTGAAGAGATATTCATCCGTAGATTTGTAAAGAATACAAATGTGACCCCATTTCATTTTCATGACAAGGACATTCATGTCTCGCACGTATTGCCAGGCTGGCAGAGTACGCATCGCGGCTTCTCAGTATAGACACTGTACGAGACTACAAAAAGAAAACGAAAGGACGCAACTGAGCATTGCCCGCCACATTAAGGTGACATTTTGAGGTCTACTACTATCATCAAAGTAAGTAGCGTAGAGTAAATGCTTTCAGCGACAACACGCAGGAATTACACGGCGATGAAGTCCACCGGACACAGTGAGCGGCGCCATCTGCTCTCGTGGCGCGTCTTGACCAGCGCGTACAGTCGAAAATTTGAATTATAGACACCGCGAATGAACTTGAAGTGCGCATATTCTGTCATTACCTGAGACGTGTGCGTCCAGTCGAACGCCCGACTCTTCGTCGATCGTCGCGCGGCATCAGGTGGTCCCCATCCTGACGTTCATACGAAATCCATTATATATTTATTACGAATCATATAGGCGGACATTACCGAATTTGTATATCTTAGAAGATGTTATAAGATATTTTTATCCAAATGTCCTCAGGTGGTTGGATCGCCATCTGCTGTAGTCGCGCGTCCTGACCAGCGCGCTCGGTGGACCTGTTGGATTTCTAGACAGCGCTACTGACCTTGCATTGCGCATTTTACCATTTAAAGCGCGCGCGGCCTGTCGAACGCTCGTCAATTCATCGGTCGCCGGCAGCAGGTATTCCCCATCCCGAACTTCAAACTTAGCACCTTCCTACGTGCGAGTCATTGATAAAGCTAAGGCCAAACTAGCTCATTAAAATCGATATCTAAGACTTTTCACTAATATGTCCTGCAGGGAGGTTGGATCGCCCCGCGCCGCCGCTATTCAAGATGGATGGCAGCGGCAGCAACGACAGTGACTCGACACGCGCTGCGAAAAGGCACAGACCAGAAGACCATAACGGTAAGCACGTTGATTGTTGAATAGCAGTCGATCGATTAATTGCGTTACGGGGCGCGGTTGACGTGGCTACTACTGCGATCCATCGGTCGTTGTTAGTTTTTTGAATATGTCGAGTGACAGCTGCGAGTCGTGAATACAAATATTTTGAACTGCCATCGCTACAGATGCTTGCTCGCCGAACGGTGTCAATGAAGCCTTCAACCCCATGCGGACCGTCGACCGTATGCCTTTAGCGCATGCTACTGGTGTCGCGCCTACTAGCCGTGTAGACCCGGAGGTTGCCACAAACAGGCAGCCTCAAGCCGGACGACCACCTTCAGCTGTCACAGCGGCTCCGCAGCTCTGCATAGATGAGCAATTATTGGAGTTGATGGTGACGGAGGGGGTCGCCTTGAATTCGCTTGTAAATGACTTGAGGAAAGAGGTTGTGGACCTTAAACTCGAGCGGGGACGTTTGAAGGCGTCGCTCGCTGGTCAGCGGCACTACTTGAAGGAGGTGCAAGAGTCCCACAAGCAGCGGCTCGCCGCAAGTACAGAAGC
The DNA here is from genome assembly GCA_026401115.1 of Tetraselmis chui. NCBI lineage: Eukaryota > Viridiplantae > Chlorophyta > Chlorodendrophyceae > Chlorodendrales > Chlorodendraceae > Tetraselmis > Tetraselmis chui. The sequence continues at coordinate 15,495 of JAPMLY010000270.1, read as the reverse complement.
AGCCAAGACAGCCAATGACCGGGCTGATCAGCTGGCGGAGACAGTTGAATCCCTCCGCGGACAGCTGGACGCTGCTCAGAGGGCCCTACAGTCGTCATCGCGCGTCGTTCGGCGGAGGATCAACTACGACAACCCGAGCCGCTGGACGTTGGCCACGGACGTCAACAAGTTGACGGAGTACTTCACGGAACATTTTGGCCCCGATTGGTTGAATTGCAGCAAGGCCATGGGCGAGGGGGGTGGAGAGGAGCCCGCTAAGCCTAGCAAGGCGGCGTACCCTACGAAGGTCATCGGGGCGTTTTTGCGCAAACACGTTGATAACCTCGACCTGGACGATATGCTGAGGGGGAGCGTCATGCGCAAGATCGAGGAGGGCATTGTTAACATTATTTCTAGCCACTACGACGAGGTTTCTGCCGAAGTGTTAATTCACTCGGACATGAGCACTCGAGGCTACCAAAAGGTCGTGAACCTCCTCTGTTGTGTTCAGGAGGACCAACGGTTGGTGAGAGCAAGGCTGCCGTACGGCACAGGCTTCCCTAAGCTTGGCTCCCTAAGACTCATCGGAGGGCGGGTGGGGGGCCTGATGGCAGGCCTTGGCGTAGAAAAAGGAATTTCTAAAGCCGCCATGAGTGACGCGAAAGTTCTATTGACGTCGCGTATTCGCTGGCTAGTTCAGAACGGGCGGGACTTCATTATTCCTGGGACCGATAACCAGGTGCAAATTGAGCTTCTCGGGGACGCCTGTGGCATCTACAAGAAGAACAAAGTGCAGGGGACATCCCTGGTCTTGAAGACAATCTACAACAACTCAGGTGGTGATGCGGGCGCCGCTGTGGACGAGATTTTGTATCGGTGCGGAGTCAACAGCGTCGAGAACTGCACTATTTTGGGGTTTTTCCTGGGGGACGACAAGTACAAGGAGATCCAGGAGAAGGTACCGCAGCTGGCGGGTGTGGTTTCGTGGCTGTTGTCTGAGGAAGGACTAGAGGTAGATGGCGTGAAGTACACGTTTAAAGTGACTTTTGGAGGTAAGCTGGCTTATGTTGTTTCTTAACGTGTGTTTGCTGTCGATTTATTATCTGCATTATCAAATGTATGTTTCGCATTATATGCAAATAATTCATCTTGCTGTTATTCGATCGTCGTGTGGCTGAGATTAAACTTTCTAAGGAATGCCCGTATAATTTCGTATTAGTTATGGTGGAAATAATTACATTATGACGTTCTCCTGCATGTTTCTAAACTGTCTAAAATTATTTGAATTTGTCTGTTAATAACGTGTGTTTGCTGTCGATTTATTATCTGCATTATCAAATGTATGTTTCGCATTATATGCAAATAATTCATCTTGCTGTTCGATCGTCGTGTGGCTGAGATTAAACTTTCTAAGGAATGCCCGTATAATTTCGTGTTAGTTATGGTGGAAATAATTACATTATGACGTTCTCCTGCATGTTTCTAAACTGTCTAAAATTATTTGAATTTGTCTGTTAATAACGTGTCTTTGCTGTCGATTTATTATCTGCATTATCAAATCTATGTTTCGCATTATATGCAAATAATTCATCTTGCTGTTCGATCGTCGTGTGGCTGAGATTAAACTTTCTAAGGAATGCCCGTATAATTTCGTGTTAGTTATGGTGGAAATAATTACATTATGACGTTCTCCTGCATGTTTCTAAACTGTCTAAAATTATTTGAATTTGTCTGTTAATAACGTGTCTTTGCTGTCGATTTATTATATGAATTATCAAATCTATGTTTCGCATTATATGTGTGCTATTTGCTGTCGATTTATTATATGCGTTTATATCAATATCATATGCATTATTTTTATGCATTTTTAAATTGCCTATTTTGTTTTTCTTATTGCATATGATAAAAGTACTATCTTGTGTTCATCCTTGACAGGCGACTTGAAGTTCTTGAACAGTATCATAGGGCTTAATGGATGCTCTAGCAGCTTTCCATGCATCTACTGTAAGATAATGAAGGCTCTTCTGCATTTAAAATCTTCCGAGCGCTTTGAGACTGTGGGGTCAGATACGGTGGACCACATGGAACCAAGAACGCTTGCAGAGCAAATCCAGCTAGCTCACACCCCCTTCGAGCAGAGCACCGACCAGCAGACTGCTAGCGCCTCCGGATGTGCTGATGGTGAGGGCTGCGCATCTTACGTCTGTCCGGGATGCAGCAAGTCCATAGGACATGGCCACAGAGAGCTCAACAGACTGCCCCTACCACGCAAGGCCAAACCCGGGCCTGACGACTACGGCGTCGCGGCGAGAACTAAGGTCAACCAACAGCATTTCGGCACCATGTTAAGGCCCATGCTTGACCTGCCGATCATGCACTACGTGTTCGACATTTTGCACTGCAGGTTGCGCATCGTTCCTCAGATTTTTAAGTGGACGGTGACTCAAAACATGGATGCTGAGCAGTTGGATGAGGTGAGACATGTCGTTAGTTGGTTACATTTCGTTCATGTTTTTATATCAATACCTTTATCGAGCTTTATCTAATTATGATAAGTAGTCTTATTGACGACATAATTTGCCTTTGTACAGGTAGTGCTTTGGGTTCAGGACGAGATGAAAATCAAGCTCAACGCTGGGATTCAGCCTGGCCAGCGGCGCGCAGGGTCCAAGGGCGGATCGTCTTTGTCAGCGGAGTCATGGCCAGGGGAGATCTGCTCGACCCTGATGGACTTCCACGAGGAGCTCATGAACCAAGTGTTCGAGGACCAAGGCAGTGCGTTGTGCCAATGGTCGAAGCACCTGTGGCGCACGTTCTCCTATTGGAATCACTTGATTGGGAGTGGCTGCGAGGACGATCAGCCGTCGCGGGACGCCCATGCTGCGGAGGTGAAGAAGTATGCCGAGATGTTTATGTCAGCCTACTTGATGCGATGCGGCCCTGAACACGTGACAGTGTACATGCACATCATGCAGTGCCACTGTCACGAGCTGATCCAGCTGCATGGCTCCCTTGACAAGTTTTGCAGCCAAGGTGTTGAGGCGATCCACCAAAAGACGCGCCACGTCGCGCTGAAACGCAGTGACAGGCATGAGGAGACCTTGGCAGAACAAGTCCTGTGCAAAGTGCGGACCTATCAAGATCTCGTTGCTGAAAAGGGTCACCCTCAGAACTATAGGGCGCCCCGTCAGCTCAGAGATGGTCGCAGCAAGGCATGTGCTGCAAGGAATGCAGCCATGATTCAGGGGTGTAAGGACTACTTCGACAACCTACCGGCAGACCACGAAGAAAGCCTTCGCCGTGGTCTTATCGCGGAGAAAGCGTTGCTGCCTGAAGACGACCGCGCCTCACCAGACACCCAGTGGAATGGCCATGACCGCGGCTCACCTGATTCAGACAGTGAGGAAGAGGCCCCAGACTTGTTGGGGGGACCTAGCTTTGCACCATAGCTGTGTGCATTACCTTGCCAAACTTTGAGAATATTAACATGGCGATTGCAATATGCTGCAAATGATGAGCGCTAATCATTTCAACATGTGTCATTACCGACTCTGTAAATCACACACTTCAATTTAATTTACAACAGCCCTACTGTTTTGTCAATGCTACAAATGCAATTGCTTGTTGCATGTGCGTTTTAACCCTTATACATCAAACAGTGCAATGCGATAGTAACCGGACAAGTGATGATGCTGTGTTTATGTGACAGCTTTACACTTTCAGCATGAGTGCTCGACAGTCGCGACCTCATACCCTTGCAATAAAATCGCGCGATGCTTGTCATGTGAATGATGATGATGCGTGTCATCTACAATCATGGAGTGAGCCGATGCGGGATGTGTGTACAAGCGCTCAATGCCCCGGATGCATCGGCGGTCATTGCACAAAAATATTGAAGTAGTGTGTGATCGAAATATTATTACATGTTAAATGTTGCTAATGACGCCATAACATGTTCACTTGGTAAGGTCATCTATAACTAGTTTTACTAATCTAGCGCCGCGAGTTTTCAAGTCCTCTAGTCGCCGAGCCTTGTTTTGCGCCATACGATTTGGATCCTGTCTATAACGTTTAAGTGCCGCCTTAATACGTTCTACCTCCGCTCCCCGCCCTAGAGCGTGCAGCATCCGTGCCCCTGCTGACATTGCCGAGGGAGGCTTATTGCGCCGCTGCGCATGCACCCTCGATGCTGTACGCACTCCAACAGTGGGCATCCCCCCATTATCTGCCGGGGCGACATGCTGCACGGTACCTGCCCCAACCTGCGGCGCGCCCACCAGACATGACCCGCCTCCGTCTACATGCATTGGCTCCTTCCCCGCCCTGCCCCCCAGTGCCTCTGCTGCAGGTTCTGACCCCACCGGTCCAACCACTATGTCATCCTCTTCCTTTAACTCACCTTGAGAATCGCAGGAGGAGATGACTGCATCCTCAACCGGCGGCTCTGTTGCGTAGCCCCCCCCAACCCTCCAAGGCAAAGACGTAGCACCCACATCCTGCCCGGTCCCCACGCGAGGCGCCTCATGAGAGGCATTGCCTCTTACCCCTAGCCTGCGCGCAAGGGCTCGCTCCTCGCGCGCAGCAGCATCCCGGGCGCCGTGGATGCCTATATATCACAACATATAAAAACTGTGATGTATTGATATCCAAAATATAATAAAACAACATTATAGAGTAAACAAGATCACAATCATAAACCACATGCAACAGCAACTATCTTTCTTATAAATAAAGGGTATCATGGGACCGACACGCTCAGCTAAAACTTATGATGGCCAATAAAACTGTAGTTACAACATTATACAAACAGCAGGAATATAAATCGCAAAACACAAGTAGCAGCAACTGTTTTTTTGTTATAAAAGTAAAGGGAACCGACCTGTTCTGTTGTAAGTCAGCTTCGGGTGCTCTCGCTTGTAGCCGGCGCGCTCAGGCACGAACTGCAACTCGGGAATTACCCAGGATGCAACTGCCCTCCTTATTGGCTTCCGGAAAAAACGCTTTATCTCCTCGTGAAGCACAAGGTTCTTCAACAATTGTTTCACGTATGCCTGCATGGAATTGACTCGAACTTCAATGAGCTTTGAAAGGCACCAATTCAGCACAATGGTGACAACATATTCCGCACGATGCATCACGCCAACTAGCCGCTAGCGGTTGTATGACGGTCGGGGTGTTAGGACGGGGGGTACCTCTTACCTCCCAGTTCGAGTACGGTGGAAGAAGCGCCCACCGACCACCATAGAACCACGTCTCCTCCGAGGGCATTGGCTGGTTATTCGCCGCGTAGACCAGCGGGGCGTTCTCGACCGCCATTATGGTGGCGGTCGAGAAAATCGCCGAAAGCCTGTAGTCCGTCGAACCAGACCGGACGTATGTTGTCTCGTGCAGCTCCAACGTCACAGGCGGGAGCATCATCGATATAGCCCCCCTCTTATCCTTCGGGCATTCTTCAGGGTAAGGCAAGAACCTGCGATTATCAGCACAGAGACGCTATGTCGGCTCATGTTCGCTTGACGTCGGGGTCGTCGTTGAAAGCGTCTACGTACTCTACCAAGTCCTCCGCCAACTTCTCGCTCGCCCAATCTACTGTCACACAACATCGAGCTTGAGGCACAGCCTTAGCCACGGATTTTCTCATGGTCTTCCGTAAGGCAATCCACTGGGGTGGATGGGGCGCCGCCATGGCGACCAAGCTGCGCTGCCGAGATGCCACGGCGAAGAGTCCAACGAATACTGGGAGCGGCGGAGGCGCGGCCTTTTTGATTTTCGAGGCTCTGCGGGTATATCTGCGGGTCATATCAACAACGTATGAGATGGTCACATGACTTCATTGGATTATGTGCGGTTTCTTAATGATGTACATCGTATCATGTCCTCGTATGCAGTGAGAAAGAATGTGAGAGACGCACGTGACAAGGAGATCATAAACCCGTACCACGCTCTTAACACCTAAAAAGGTACAGGCCGCGGAGGCTGGTCAAAATGGCGCGGTGTGCGCGGTGTTCGCACTTTATCCCTCTCTCTCTCTATCTGTCTCTCTCTTTCTCTCTTTCTCTCCCTCTCTCTGACATCCCCAATGACCAAATGGTGGCTGACATACTCACGAGATTCCTCCCAGGATCTACACTGGCAAGACACCGAAGTGCAAACCTTGAAGGACAAGACCCAATGCAACTCTTCATCCCGTAGCTCCTTCAAGGGGAGTGTTGTAAGTATTACAGTATAAGTATTAGTTGCAAATAGCTACTATAAGCTACTCTAGATATATTTTTTACATCGATAAACTGTTTAACTCGGTACAAAGCTGTCGCTAGGCTACAGCTATCACACTTTTGTTATTCCGACACCACGCATGTATGATGGTAGTCTCTGTGACTTTATTGTTTGCGTGACTGTGACTTTATCTACGTTTGCGTGAGTTATCTTCCACACTAACCGTGTTTGCATGGTTCAATAACTTGCCAAGGAGAAAGGTGGAATAGTGAGCCTCCAAACTAATGCGTTAGCACCGGCGTCCATGAAGCGGAGCTCGGTTGACGCGGTGGCGACATACATGAAAGCAGCGGGGGATTTGTCATGCGACTTTATGTCGGGAGACGATAGATTCATGCGATTGCCACCGATGAGGGGCCCGAGGTGTGACCGAGGCATGTAGGTGACGTACTCGTTATCAAGATAAGGCGGGGGGTGTCCAAAGTCGGCACGAAATATATCGGCCATGTTAATGGAGATGCTCCTTCGAGGTCAGAGAGTGACATGAGAGCTGATTGTGCAGAGGCAACGTCCCCGCTTGGAGGTACCATGTTAGTGCGGGACACCGATGGATGTCCGAGCGGGGCCTCACGCGACGGGGTGCCGCGCCCTCCACGGCTATGTGATCCCCATCGACCACCTCGACCACTAGGACCACGACCCCGCCCGCAAAAGGGGGAAAGGTAGGGTGTGTATTGCAAGTACGGCAGGTGCTTGTACTTCTCGTGCGGGGGTTTCTGGTCCAAATTGTGAGAGGGATGCAATGGCAAAGGGGAGTCTTGATGCCAATGGAGTTTGTCTGCCATGGGGAGGCCGGCTTTAGTGCTATAGCGGCAAGGTGTTGGTGTGCGGCAGCTGCGGTGCGAGGTGTCGAGGTGTCGGCACGTGCTACTAGCGCCTCGTCAACAACGGCTTCAACAACAGAGTTTGTTTGGGGTCGTGCATGCCGTGCCGCTCTCCAAGATATTTGTGGCTAGGGATGGTCGTGTGTGAGAAATGCTGGATGAACATGGTGGAAAGTTGTGTGAAAGGGAATGAGGTAGCAACTAGACCATTCTGTCACGCATCTAGAGCTGCAATAATGTTGGCTCGCGCCCCCGATAACTTGCTTTTTAAGTTAAAGAAAGCATATGCTACAAGGACTTTTTCACTAAGCATGAACTCGTGTAGAATATGACAATTGTGTAGAATACGTTGTAGAAAGGCTTCTATACATATTCTTTCACCAGGCGCGTCCAAAAATTTTGCGAGTCAACCAACAGTTCTACCGACACCACGCTGGTCGAAACGCTTAATGAGTGTGCCCCATGCGTTTGAGCCATGCGTTCGAGCTTTGAAAGACGGGTCCCGCTGAAAGTTTTGCAACGCTCTTGCAACAGTATGGTGTTTTCATGTCGACGCCACGGTATACCGACAATTTTTTGAAAGCTTTGGTAAGCTCTGTTTACAACGACATCATGAGGTGCTGCCCTTTCTAGCATATCAAGGAAGGCGACGTTGATGGCACGCGGATAGGTCATGTAGTCGCGTCTAGATTCTGCAAATATAATTCATGCCGTAAAAACAGGTGCTTGTGCATTCAACGACCGGCTGAGGTTGCCGTCGTTAAACATCCCGCGTCGAGTGTACTCATCGTCTAATATACAAGGGGTAGTGTCAATGTCGCAACGGTTATAGGGGTGACCGTCAGCCGTAGGTGGCAGTGGTGGCTGCCCGCGATGGTGCTATGGGTTTGCGTTAAAGCGCTCAAATTGCGCCATAATAATTTCTGCAGCCAGACCCGACTAATTTTAGTGTTTAATTTCAGTGACACACATTAATAACACATGTATTTTTGTGCGTAGCCAACTAGGTGTTTTGTGTAAGAAATAATCTCGAAGGGCATGTATATATAAATTGTGCATTATTGCTACGTTTCAATGCACATGTATCATTCGCTGCTTTACCACCATGTTTAACAACTACCATGTGGCATATTGAGTAAGTCATTTATGGTGATACATAGAGTTGTGTTGCCACGAACGAGTGAGCAACGTGTTGCATCATTTAGGATGCAGAAATCTCGCCGCGACGAGGTCAAACCGACACGTTCAAGGCTTATGATGTAGCCTAGATGTGATGACATACGTTTACTAGGACTTGGTGGACAATGAGATGGACTCTAACTAAAGCGACTCAATGTAAAAAACATAATATTACACTCCAAAATATAGTTTAAAATCCACTGCTTAGCACAATCACCACCTTAAGGACACGCTGAAGGATCGGATGGAAGTCATCCCCAAGTCGGACATATCGCTCAGTAAGCTTCTCGGTGCTGGTGGATACGGAGAGGTAGGCAGCCTCACATTTCATGTGCTAAAATCACGTGGACTCTGTCACACAATTTTTCTATCGCCGAATCTGTGAGCTCGACAATTTAAGAGCGCAGACTAGCCATGGTATTATCCATGGTAGAGGGAGCGACATTATTGTTACCCGGAGGGGACGGGAGTTACCGGGTTGATACCGGGAGTGTTATCGGGAGAGGCCTCAATGTGTACCGCTTTGCCGCCGCTCCGTGTTCTGTGCGCCTGCAAGGCGGGTGCTTCCGTTGGGACATACCTAAAACGCTTATTTCTACTTTTCACACATGCGTTTTCTCACGCTTAAACCTCGAAGGTTGCGTGTATGCCCCTTATTAAGTTGTTGGAGGGCTCATAACCTCTTTTCGGAGGTGCTCGTGGGACGTTTGGTGCGTCGGCATGTGTGTCTGCAGCAAGGGCTATGTGATGGTTTAATAAAGGAGAACCAAGCATGTGCATGACATACAATTGCTTCTTGTATCGTGTTTCTCAGTACTAGGTAAACTAAACGTATTCACTAAATTACTAACGTTCACAACCTTGAACATACATGAATTGATAATGATGTCCTACAATGCACGCCCTTAGGAATGAGCTCTAAGAGAGGTCATGTTGTAAGAATTATGAGATAAGAACGCCAAGTGCAAAAATATTTATCGATGTCATTTTCACGAGTAGAAGTACGACAGCGGTACCGACATAACGGAACGCCATATCCAAAAGTGTTTCCGAGCCGCCCTTGTTACTCACCCACCCAACATGAATCAAGGCCACGCGTTAGGGTTACACACGTATGCGAGGTTTATAGAATTACGGAAAGCATACGATACTATCCCTCATGAACTTATATTTTCCAAAACTAGAGGCTAATGGGCTTACGGGACACACGCTATCCTTTATTAAAGCTCTATTACATACGGATAGCATTGTCCAAGTAAGAGCTGGAGAGTTCCCGGGCATATTATCCGACCCCATCCCAATAGAGCGCGGACAGCGACAAGGGTGCCCAACATCCCAAATCCTCTTTAACATATTTATTAATGATATATTTGACGGGATAGAAGGATTGGGGTGCGAGGTGCCATGTTGCGTTGACATGCTTGACTCTGGGCAACCGTTAAGGTTGCCGGGCCAATTATTCGCCGACGACACCGTGGGCCTTGCGCCATCGCTCGATAACTTGCATGCCATGTTGGCGCACTTTTCCTTATGGGCGGAGGACCACTATATGGGATTCGGTGTAAAAGAATGCGGAGTTATGGCGCTAGGCCGCCACTCCGATGTAGTCGCACTACGCAACCAGCCGACCGATGGCAGCTCGGGGGGGGGCGGTTACCGGTTGTATCCGAGTACATATATTTAGGCGCGTTGATACATTCGGATTTATGTATGAGAAATATCGTGGGTGATAGGGTAAACAAAAGTAGGTGCGCCGTTAAAGCACTTGAGTCGGTGTTTGGAGGGCGGGATATCCCCATTAATGTACGCACCTAGGTGCTTAAAACCTGCATTTTGCCGGTCCTTACTTGCGGGTGTGAAGTATGGGGAATGGATTCGACTAGCGGCGTCAATAGATTACAAACTATATTAAATCAATGTTTGAGGTGCCTAGATGGGGTGGGTGCAAAGGCCCCTGGGCTTGCCACAACGCCACTACTACGGGAGCTAGGAATAGCGCCCATAGAAGCAATAGCAGCAGCGGCTAGGACTAAGGCGTTCCTTAAAGCGCCCACCCTTAATACAAGAATAAGCGATCTTGTGCGCCAACCTCGTCGTATGCGCCAAAATGCTTCGACGTCTGAGACCGTGCGGTGGCGGGATCGTTTTGCTAGGGCAAGCGCGGAATTAGCCCAAAACGTACGCGTCCCACCCGCTTGGAGGTCTTTGCAACCACGCGTGGCCTTTTACTTAGTTAAAGCAACGGTATGGGGTCGATTCGAGACATCGTCGTCGGGATGTAATAATACGCGGAGTATTTATTCCCAGGTCTAATATGTTGGGAACCCATTGCCACAATACGGCACGGGCATTCCCCCGTGGCCGTTGAAGGGTTACACATTATGATTCAATTTCGCACGAGTGTAGTTCCCACAGCCCGTCGTCTTGCCCGCATTCATGCAATGCCTTAACGTTTTCTCCATTATTGTCTTGCATGCGGCGGGGATGTTATTGAATCAATAGAACATATTTTGCTTGAATGCCCACGTTGGGAATACCACCGTCGTAATTTTGGGGCGCTAGCCCAAGAGTTAAATGGTTTTGTGCGTCGTTTCGCTACATCCCCCCGGAGATATAAATGCCTTACTTTTAGGCGGTGTCCTCCCTTCCCTTCATGGCGCCACCCAGTTTACAGGGAATGGGAGTTTTTTCCTGTTATGGCGCCAAGCCCTCCCTCATATTGTATTCTTGTAGTACATGTATCGCACTCCCGAAATGTTTTGCTCCCTAAGATGGACCTTGCTGGTCCTTCTCGTATTTTTCGAATGGGTCGACGCCCGGACGGGTAGGGCAGACCTTTCTTGGTTAGTGTCGGGAATGCATTCATGTTTGTTTGCATGTCACTGGAAGGTTTTAGTTGGTGAAACTCCAACACTGGCCTCGTGTGGGGTTAGCGGAGTACGGTACGGTTGTCGTGCAATGGTACTTAATGCACTCACACAAGCGTCGCCTACCCCGGAGCACGATCGATGACGAGTTGAGGTTTGTTTCGAACTTCTCTCCGTCATGCTTACAAAACGCCGCCCATAGAGGTTGCGGTGCAGGTTCCCTACAAGTGTCATGGGGAACGGGAAAAAAAAAAAAAAAAAAAAAAAACGATTCAAGGCAAGTTTCTTCTGGGACGATATCATTTCCTTAGGCAGGAAAAGCAACCATATGGCTTCATGGTAGTCATGGGACGACATAAAGCACTGAGAATGCCTAGCATGTAAATCAAGCTTGGTACATTGTCTGCCGGATGACACATGATATGGCGCTCAAGTAGGATAGCCCCAATAAACTACTACCTAACATTGCGCTTCGCTTCAATCCTGCCTACGCTGCCACCACTTGCTCAACAAACTGTTCATGACCTAGTGATCTTGATCCCGTGTAAATGTGGTTGCTCAACAGTGCTAATACCATACACATATAGTCCAATCACTACCAATGCAGTGCTGACGTCCAAAGTTCAACGCGATGCCGTGTAGCATCCGTTTGGCACCTCGCGGTCACATCAGTTCGCTGTATGCTCTAGTGACATGTTTGTGGTGACACTACTTCGTGTCGATCGACTCGCCCGCACCGGAAGGTGCCTCCTGCCTGTCTTGACACATCTCCAGGCCATCACGGCTTGCTGGCTCATGAGCTGGATTCCTTGCGGTCTCCCTTCCTTGGCTTGACCACCTCCAGCATGTCCCGCAGCTCGTTAACGATCTCCTGAAAGGAGGGACGTATCGACTGATCCTTTTCCCAGCACCGCTGCATCAAATCGCTCCAGCCCGGGGCTAACAATTCGGGCTCAGGCAAGCTACCGTTATCCCATTCTCGAGTGCCAGGGACGGGAGGCCTGAAATCATCCTGAGTCATTCGGAGGTGCAGAAGAGTGGGGTACACCATCCCCTTGTGCGGCTCGTACCCGGTCCACAGTTCCCACATAACAATCCCAAAGCTGTACACGTCCACCTGACAGAGCCAGAGCGGGATCAGATTAGGAAACAATACTGCAAATTACTAGGTCTCGAAAAACAAACAGAAAATGAGCTAATTTGACATTTGCAGCATGACAAATGTAAATGAACCCACAGCATACCTTTTCGTCAACAGTGTTGGGCGTCTTCAAGATTTCAGGCGCCATCCAAGGACTACAGAGCAGAAAAGGGGCGTCAGATGACGCGGCAGATAATATCCCCTCCCCAACAAAAAAACAAAACTCACATGTGAGCGAAGCGGGGTGTAAATACGTAGCATAACACAGCACTTACAGGGTTCCCGTGTGCGACTTGACGCCGCTCACATACGTTTGCCTCCGCTGTTTCGAAAGTCCAAAATCAGCTACCTGCAAATACCAATCCCGGGCACAATAAGTCCTGTTACCGTCACGAAGCTGCTGATACACAGAGCAGTGTGAAGAAACACAGAGCTGCTCACAACCATGTAAAGATCACATGACAAACAAACGGATGCGCGGCCTACCTTGCACATCGGCCGTCGATCACGCCACCCCAACAGCAAGTTCCCACTCTGAAGCAGGCATAAAAACAGCACTCATCAACGACGGATACCCTAAACCTATCCGGAGAAACGGAGAGTAGCGGTGTGTACCAAAGTTGAGACATACCTTCAGATCAAAGTGGACAATGTGTTTGGAGTGCAAATACTCCATACCCCGCGCCGCATCCAGCGCGAGCACCACACGAACCCAAGGAGGTTTCATACTCGGATCGCTCCTATTCAATGCGGCTCGTAACGAGCCCGAAGCCATGTACTCTGTTTTACGCAGACGCAGACGAGTCTCAACAGTGTCCCTCTGTCCCCTATTACGCCCTTCCTATTAGTCCCCTATTAGATCCCCATTAAAACACAAGTCTGAGTGTGGTCTCTCCCCTTAGCTGGGCGAGCTATCATCTTTGCAAACCATTGGAAACACTTGACTTGACGACTCACAGGTGGGCACAGAATGGCAGGCATACCCGTAACAATCGCTGGAGCACGGAATCGGGACGCCAAATCATCGTTGGGTGATTCCACCACAATACCAAACACCCAGACCACATTAGGGTGGCGCAGGTTGAAAAGGAGCTGCGCCTCCTCCATCAGCTCTAGCACGTGCTTGGGATCAGTGCTGCCGACCTCCCCGTCTGGCGCCCACAGTGCTGGGCTTAGGCACTTGACGGCCACGTCCGTTCCCCCGCGCCACTTGCCGAGGTAAACCTGGGTCAGACATAGGAAATACAATTGAGCAAAAATTGTGTAACAGAGTCCACGTGATTTTATCACATGAAATGTGAGGCTACCTACCTCTCCGTATCCACCAGCACCGAGAAGTTTACTGAGTGATATGTCCGACTTGGGGATGACTTCCATCCGATCCTTCAGCGTGTCCTTAAGGTGGTGCATATCACCTGATTGCGAAACCAGGACCTTGACGGGCTCTGATGCAGCCCCTGAGAGCGGGAGAGGAATCGGGACGGAACCAACCGATTCGGTGGATAAAACTGCATGGGCGGCTTGGATCGCCATTGCCAGCTTCGGCGCCTCGGCACTTGAAGCAACTGCGGCTGCAAACAGAGGAGCAGACGATGGCTAGGATAAGTCCCTAGGCACATGATAGCTAGGATAAGTCCCAAAACATGCGCACACCAGAATGAGATGGTGACTTAGTGCACAGCGGGCAGGCAGTACAGCCGGTCGAGATGTCTAACGCATCTGAGACTACCTTGTGCCAAGGCAGAGGTTATGTTGTCGATGTTGCTTGGAGGTTGTGGTGAGCCGAGCAAGGGGTCACTTGCTGGTACCTCCGCAAAGAGTCTCAATTTCTTATTACCGCCAGAGTCACGCGCTGCCTTCCACTCGTCATACATATTGCGCACATCCTGCAGGTAAAGCAGAGCAGTCACATGGTGGGTCATCAAGTGCTGAATCAGGGCAAGGTAGTCTTAAAAAAAATATCATCCAGGCGAGGAAGATAAAGGCAAAAACCGGAGCCGAACCTCATCATTCGTCAAGACGACGTAAATGCCGTGCTCATCAGGCAGCTCGTAATATATATGAAATCCCTTCTGACCAATCAAACCAAACAGACGTCAGAATCGTGGAAAGCACAAGGCTGAGAGGATACTCCAGACGCTACTTCGAATATCACCGGGCTAGAGCAGCATGCAGACCTCATCGTCTACACCGTCTAATTTTGCTGCTCTAAGCTGCGCCATCAGCTCTTCGTATGTCGTGTCGCATGTAAGCTCCAAAGTGAGAAGGCGGGTCCCCCCACCCCGGTAACATTTATCGTGTGAATCGCTGCTGGAAGTAACGAAGGAGCCGCCATAGGAACACAAAACCTTGACAGCGTCCTTATGGCTGGAGGACAGCCGCTTCATAGTGTTGGCAGGAGGTTCATCATTAATAGTCTCGTGTTGCGGTTGGGATGGCAAGTCTGCTGGAGCAGACGTCGTGCAGTCTAGAATCAGTGGGGGGTCTCCAGCTGCAGCAGCACCAAGAGGGGCAGAGAGTTATGACTCATACACACAAAGACATATTCACATACACACTGACAGAGCGTACAAACAAACTCCTAATTTATAAGATCATGGCCTCTAAGACACACCTGACCCAGGGCGGACACTCGTAAGGGAGTTACTGGAGGATGAAATATGAACCCTACGCATATTCCCTATCAGCACTCGGTCTTCCTCATACTGCTGCGTCCTCTTCTCACGACGCCTAAGGCTGTCTCCAAAGTTACTATCCGACGACTTCTGCCACGTCTCCGTACTTGACGTACTGGAGTTCCGCGACATAATACTACGGCCGCCGCCTTAAACAGGGGGGCAGAAGCTACGCGCCGAGTAGCCTCCAGCACGAGCCGGGGGGCTCGAGTTGCTACTGGCTCCTCCCTGCGCTTGCCCTCTTAAAGACTGCCGATCGGCGGCTTCGCAGCTGTAAAATTTCGCGAGATCCACAAGACCTGCTAATTATGCTTTGCTGCTGCTGTATCGGCTGAAAGCTGAACGCTGAGGCGGACACAGGTTATTCCTGCCGTAGCTGGGAAGCGAATCTGGCTATATACACGGATGGGGGAAGGCGGCTGAGGTCAGGCTCCGCGCGTGGGAGGGTTTTAGGGTTTTAGGGTTTTAGGGTTTTAGGGTTTTTAGGGTTTAGGGTTTTAGGGTTTGGGTTTAGGGTTTAGGGTTTAGGGTTTAGGGTTTTAGGGTTTTTAGGG